>ML388135.1:21552-78739 GCA_005239525.1 Nicotiana knightiana | reverse complement strand
TATATATATATATATATATATATATATATATATATATATATAAGGTTATGGCGTTATATAGGCACCACCACCTGATCAGCTGGTATACATTGATGATTTTGCCCACAGTGGCCGATATGATATGATGGGATGCCCTCAGAAGCCTGATGATGTTATGGAACATGTACCTAGACACGACATGACATTCATACACATATACATGACACTATAATTATTTCATGATTTACAGAGTTATCCAGACTTGTAAGTTCAGTCATTTACTGTATATTTCTTCTTTTTATGTTATGTACTTATTTATGTTCCTTACATACTTGGTACATTATTTGTACTGACGTCCCTTTTGCCTGGGGACGCTACGTTTCATGCCCGTAGGTCCTGATAGACAGGTCGAGAGTCCTCTAATTAGGCTATCAGCTCAGCGGAAGGTGTTGGTGCGCTCCATTTGCTCCGAAGTTGCTTATGTGGTCAGTAAGATTAGGACATGTACTGATTAGTATGGTGGGGCCCTGTCCCAACCTTTATGACATTTATGTACTCTTAGAGACTTGTAGATATATATCTGTACGTGAAAGATTGTACGGACTTGTCGGCCTATGTTTTGAGTTTATAGATGATCATGTTGGCCTATTAGGAACGTATGTCACGTGTATATGATGATGTAATAAGAAAGATATGTTATGTTGATACTCCTTTGAGTAAATTACCGGGTGCCCATCGCGGCCCATCGATTTGGGTCATGAAAGTTCGGGGTTTATATTTGATATCGTACCGGCTGAGTTCGATGGCCCATTTGGACAATCGTCCCGATACCTCGGGCTTGTGCAAAACATTACGGAGTGGGTAAGTGCTTATCACACATACATTATGGATTTAATTATCTAGAGGCGCTTATTAGTGAAAGTGCCAATTTCTCTAAGTGCGGATACCTAGTTTCTGCATCTCCTAAAGTTCGACTTACGTAATAAACAGGAAACTGTGTACCTTGCTCTTCTCGAACTAGAAACCACTTACCGAGATATCGGACACCGCCAAGTATAAGTAAAGTTTCTCATCTGCCTTTGAAGTGTGAAGCAGAGGTGGGCTCGATAAATATCGCTTCAATTCTTCCAATTCCTGTTGACATTCCGGGGTCCATGCGAAATCATTTTTCTTCTGGAGTAAGGAGAAAAACCCGTGGCTCCGATCTGATGACCTCGAGATGAATCGACCCAAGGCAGCTATCCGTCTGGTTAGCCTCTGTACGGCTTTTACACTATCTACGACGGTGATGTACTTGATGGCTTTAATCTTATCGGGGTTGATTTCGGTTCCCCAATTTGAAACCATGAAGCCGAGGAATTTGCCCGAACCGACCCCGAAAGCACATTTCTCAGGGTTGAGATTCATGTTGTACTTCCTCAAGATTTTGAACGTTTCGTGCAAATGAGCCAAATGGTCCACTGCACATAGGGACTTAACTAACATATCGTCAATGTAAACGTCCATTGATTTACCTATTTATTCTTCGAACATTTTGTTAACTAGGTGTTGATATGTAGCTCCTGCATTTTTTTATCCGAGGGGCATTACATTGTAACGATAGGTCCCAAACTTAGTGATAAAAGAAGTCTTTTCTTGGTCTTCTGCGTCCACTTGGATTTGATTGTACCCAGAATAGGCGTCGAGAAAAGTAAGGATCTCGTGGCCGGCCGTGGCATCGATCATGCGATCTATGTTAGGCAATGGAAAAGAGTCTTTTGGACATGCTTTGTTCAAGTCCTTATAGTCTACGCACATTCTAAGTTTGTTCCCCTTTTTGGGTACAATGACCACATTAGCTAACCATTTGGAATATTTTACCTCCCGAATGGACCCTCTTTTGAGAAGTTTGGTTACTTCGTCCTTTATGAAGGCTTGCTTTAGCTTATACTGGGGCCTTCTTTTTTGTTTTATCAGTCTGAACTTGGGATCAAGGCTAAGTCGATGAGCTGTTATCTCCGGTGAGATTCATGTCATGTCTAAATGGGACCACGCAAAGCAGTACATGTCACCAACAAGAAATTGAATGAGTGTTTTCTTGAGTTCGGGGGTTAATTTCGTTCCCAGGTATACCTTTCGTTCGGGAAGATACTCGATAAGTATCACCTGTTCCAGTTCCTCGACCGTTGACTTGGTTGCATCTGATTCTTCGGGAACAACAAAAGTTCGAGGAGTTAGAAAATCCTCTTCTTCTTCTTCGTCCACTACCTGCTTCTCCGATTCGGTTGAGGCTGGGAACGGTGATTGCTATTTGGCCTTCTTCTTATCTTCGGTGCTCGCTTTTTCCGAAGTCAAAGGTGTTGATATTGGTGTTACCTCATCGACCGCAAACATTTCCTTTGCAGCATGTTATTCCCCATAAACCGTTTTCACACCATCCATCATCGAGAACTTCATCAATTGGTAAAGGGTCAACGATACTGCCCTCATGTTATGGATTCAAGGTCTTTCGAGCATTGCATTATATCTCATGTCACCTTCGATAACATGGATTTTTGCATCTTGGATGGTTCCGGCTACGTTTACCGGTAGGATTATCTCCCCCTTAGTTGTTTTACTAGCCATGGTGAAGTCATTTAGGACTTGAGATGCAGGTACAATTTGATCCTGCAGACCGAGCTTCTCTACGACCCTCAATCTGATGATGTTCGCTGAGCTACCTAGATCCACTAGAACACATTTAACTTGAATTTTAATAAACAAACTAGAAATTACCAGGACGTCGTTGTGTGGCTGAGAAATGCCTTTCGCTTCTTCGTCATTGAATGATAAAGTGACTTCGAGCACATAGTCTCGAGTCCGTTTCTCTCTGGTGATAGACACCTTAGTGCGTTTGAATATAGGCCCTTATGGGACGTCAACCCCGCTGACGATCATATGAATAACATGTTGAGGTTCTTATTGTTCGTTCTTTCTGTTGGCATCTCTTTCTCTGAAGTGATTTTTAGCTCGACCACTGAGGAACTCTCGAAGATGGCCTTTGTTGAATAGTCGAGCTACATCCTCCCTCAACTGCCTGTAGTCTTCGGTCCTATGTCCATGTGTGCCATGATACTTACAAATTAAATTTGGGTTCTTTTGAGCAGGATCAGTTTGGGCCACCTAGTATCATTGATCCTTCCGATAGCCGATAGAATCCCCGGTGCATCAATGCTGAAATTGTACTCTGATAGCCGTGGCGCTTCTGTGGGATGTGCATATTTGTCGAAGCCAGTTTTACTCATAAGTCCCCGAAAGTTTTGCCCTTGATCGCTTCTTCTATCATTCTGGGCGGAGTTGCATCCCGGGCCATTATTCCTTCGATCTGCAATATATGGATGGTACCGCTCTTTATTCGTCCTTGACTCTCTATCGACGTCCCTATGGTTTTTACCTGTCGACCGACTTGGACGTACTGAACCTGAAGGGGCTCCCAATTGGTCGTCTTTGACCCTGATCTTCGACTGATATCGGTATTGAACATCTGCCCAAATTACAGCTGGGTATTCGATCAAATTTTGTTTCAACTAATGTGATGCTATCGAACTCCGTTCATTCAATCCTTGGGTGAAATCCTGAACAACCCAATTGTCAGTGACTGGTGGAAACTACATGCGTTCTATTTGGAATCGAGATACGAACTCCCTCAGCATCTCGTTATCCCTCCGTTTCACTTTGAAGAGGTCTGATTTTCTTGTTGCAACCTTTATGGCCCCAGCGTGTGCTTTTACGAATGAATCTGCCATCAAGGCGAATGAATCGATGGAATTTGGTGGCAAGTTGTGATACCAAATCATAGCTCCCTTCAACGGGGTCTCTCCGAACTTCTTCAGCAATACAAACTCGATTTCGTCATCCACCAAATCATTACCCTTAATGACGTACGTGTAAGAGGTAACGTGCTCATTGGGTCAGAGGTCCCATTGTATTTGGGTACGTCGAGCATATGGAACTTCTTTGGGATGGGCTTCTGAGCCGCACTCGGAGGGAACGATTTTTGCACAAACTATTTTGAATCCATTCCTTTCAAGATTGGTGGTGCCCCCGGTATCTGGTCTACTCAGGAGTTGTAAGTTTCCACCTTCTTGTCGTTGGCCTCAATTTCTTCTCTCCCGATTCAATTCTCTTAGTAAGCTCCTCGAGTATCCTCATTATAGCAGAATCGGTGGTCGAGGTGTTATCACCCAATCTTTTAGGCACCGGCTCGGTATGGAGATTAACCTCCCGCTCGACCTGCTTGGTGCTCTGTACTGATTTTGCAACTGAGCAATGGCGGTTTGTTGAGCTTGAAGCATTTCGAATATTACTTGGAGACTGACTCATTCATCTCCTTTGCCCTATGTACATCTACCGTCAATTCAACCCTCTCTGCGTACACTTCTTTCGGGGTCTGCGCCAAAATCCGCATTCAGCATGTGACATCGACCGGGTTGACGGGCAGTGCTCCTCCAAGATCAACATGTGGCACCTCGATTCCTGGAGCAATAACGTTATCGTTTTCTCCGTGAAGTCTGAGGCTATTGTCGTCGTGTGTAGATGTGTTTTATGAGTTTGACATGATTCAACCTGACAACAAAAATTCTTGACAAGAACAAGTGTAAAATAGTGTGTTTTACCAGAATTAGCACTGAACAATCACTATTATCCTTATTCTCACGGTGGGCGCCAAACTATTTACCTCGAAATACGAGTAACAATTAAACTTGTATTGTAGTTTTAAGGATACGTGATTTTATTCAATACCAATTGATAAATGACGAATTAAATAAATGAATTTAAACCCTAAAAATAAATCAAACCGGTGTTGTAGAAATATGTCGACCTCGATTATGAACAATCCCGAGATCAAGTGTTAAGAACAGTAAGAAAAGTAATGAAATATAAGCAAGAAAAGAGCAGCGTGTATATTATTTCTCAGTGAATGTATCTCCTTTACAAATGAATAGGGTTCCTCTTTATATAGTAGAGGAATTCTAAATAAGGTACAACTCTAATTTCGGAAACAAATCCCAGGACTGATGACAATAACCGTTGGCAGTTCAATTACTTCCGAGATTTTTGCCGAGATTTATGGTCGATGACTGATATCTCGCTTACTTCGTTGCTCGATGTTGGTCATGCTCGTTCTCGATCCTTCGGTCTTCGTGTCTTCGAGCTCGAGCTCGGTCCATTATGAGCTTATTCTCAAGGCAATCCCCCGAGCCTATAAAATCGGACATACTCGATTTTAACCGTATACAGTAGTTTACCGTAGTCTTGCCTAATGGCGACGTTGGACGCCATCACGATCTATAGTGGGTTTTGGATCGTGACACCTCGCTTGCCCCTGTAACCATTTTTAATTTTGACCTTGAAGCTCTGTCCATGGGCAAGCGAAGTCAAAAGTTAAAGCTACCCTAAAAAACGTTATATTTCCGTAATTTTTTTCATCGGAACGGGGGTGATAAGTTTTCGATCCCACGAAGTATAAATATGCAGTTGAAACATTGAGACAAATTAGTTGTGTACTATCGCTAAAGATACAGGCACTGAACTTCAATAGTGATTAACGATATCAGAATAAGTACAAACTGTTGGAATCCAATTTAAGATTTTGTGAACCTGACTAAACTAATTAAAAATTTAATATATAAAATTCAAAAACTCCACTTACATTTTCAATATTTAATTTCTCATTATGGCTCTCTCCTTGATCAACATCTTCTTCTTTTTACTGATCGTGCCCCTTGACCTTTCAATAGCAAGAAAATACATCTTTTTCCTCGAAGTATATTATCAACAAACTTCCATCTCATTCCCCAAAACTAGAAATTCACTGTGCGTCGAAGGATAATGACCTCGGCTAACATAATCTTTACTAAAAATGAAGACTTTAATTGGTCATTTTGCGACACTTCTCAATAAAACTTTATTATTTTGTCAATTTGGGACCGTAATGACGCCTAATATTTCATTTGCTAGGCAAACCAACGTTAGAGAATTATTAAGCAAATTCTTATACCTCTCAGTAAATAACAGCAACTAAGCTATAACGAGTTAAAATGAACGTGGAAATTGATAACAACCTCAATATATATACTACTACTCGGATCTAGAGTCACAATTCACGAACTTCTAAGATTCACTACAAGTAAAATTCTGAAAGACATACAACTGTTTTGAAAGGAGATAAATAGTAAAATGCAGTGTCTAGAAGGGCACTCCAAGGTTTGCGGATGCCGGGAGATCTACCTTGGGTCTCCTTTCGGATGAATCCAGCAACTAACCTCATGATCAGCTCGGACCAACACTAAAATCTGCACAAGAAGTGCATAGAGCAGTATCCGTACAACCGACCACATGTACTGGTAAGTGCTGAGCTTAACCTCGACGAAGTATTGACGAGGCTAAGGAGAGTCACTCACACTACAACATGTAAACAATATATATAATAAAAGTATAATAGGAAACGCATAATAGAATAAACCAGTAAATTGCAAGAAATGCTACAACTCCTAGAAATAAGTCATCAGTGTTTAAAAATTACCAATCCTTAAGTGCAAAAGAGAGTTCCATTAAGCTAACATAGCTCAGGGAAACATAAATACATAAGTTGTGGCGCGCAATTCGATCCCATCGTACATCTCATATTCCTCCCTTATTTCCTCATAATAGCATAAACAACAGTGAATATAAATAAAAGTGTTTCGGCATGACACCCGATCCCAGCATAGCACAATAACAAAATCATAGTCACCCTTATTCCACCAAATAATCCACCCTTATTATACCTGTTGCAGTGTGCAACCTATTCCCGCCGTACATTGTCAATTCACTCTTATTCCACCTCAATATATCATCTTTATTTCACATGTTGCGGCGTGCAACCAGATCCCACCATATCAGTATTAATTACTCAGTATGTAGAGAAATTTCACAATTCAAATCACAGAAACCCTTCATAATACTTAAACTCCAAACCGAAACAAATAGTAAACTTGTACACCATGAAATTTCACATAAGTAATACTACACAGCGAGACCAATTCAGAATATACAACAAAAATGTACCGATAAACCAGCTTAAGCAAATAACATGAGATAATGAAACTATGGACGAACTAACATCATTAACAGAAGGAAACAATGTCTAACAAATAGCAAATAGGCATGGGAACACAATTAGAGCATGTAACAATTAGACAGGGAAAGAGACAATATGAGAAAAACGGGAAAACAGGGAAAATAGATAAATTGGTGGCGCATAAGTACTCGTCACCTCACATATACGCCGCCTCACATGAATTTCATACAACAAATAGTCTGAGGATTCCTGATTCCCTCATGTTAAAGTTAGACCGAACACTTACCTCGCTACAAAGACCAGTCACTTCTCAATCACAGCAGCCGTGCCTCTCAAACAAGCCTCTGAATCAATAGAATCTAGTAAATTACCAAATGATTCAAATTAAGCCTTAGGAACTACCCATGATTGCAAGAGTTCAATTTATGCCATTTTTGAAAAAAGTCAACACCCCAGCCCGCTTGGTCCAAACCCGAAATTCGGACCAAAACTTGATTACCCATTCACACCCGAGCCCGGTTATGTAATTTTTATTGGAATCCTACCTCAATTTGAGGTCTAAATCCCCAATTTACTAAATCCCTAGTTTCTACCCAAAACCCTCCAATTCTACTATTAAAACCTTAGATTTTAGGTTGAAATCTTAGGAAAAGTAGCGAAATTGGAAGGAAATAGGTTAGAATCACTTACAAACGATTTGGGTAAGAAGAAGTCTTGGAAAAATCGCCTCTAAGGTTTTAAGTTTTGAAAATTTTAGAAATGAACCAAAAATCCCTTCTAAGTCATATTTGTTCAACTACAGATATCGCATTTGCGAAGCTTGCAAAGGAGAAGATTTCATCGCAAATGCGAGAAACATCACACCTCTGCATTCTTTGCAAATGCGAATAATAGTTTGCAAATGCGAAATAAAGCTTGATCGCAAATGCGACCTAGTGATCGCAAATGCGAAGAATCCCCCTCCCAGCTCCCATCGCAAATGCGAACTCTGGCCTCACCAGCTACTCTTCGCAAATGCGATGTGTAGATCGCAAATGTGAATTCCACAGTGGTCGCAAATCCGATGCTTGATCTCGCAATTGCGAGATCTGAGGCCTGCAACAAAAACTGAAATACACCAGCAATGTTCTAAGTCCAAATTCACTCTGTAGCCTATCTGAAATTCGACCGAGCCCTCGGGGCTCCAAACCAGACATGCACACAAGTCCTAAACATAATATGAAGTTGCTGGATCTTTCAAAACACCAAAATAATACCTAAAACTACGAATCGAACACCAAATCAAAAGGAAATTTTCAAGAAAGCTTTAAAACTTCTATTTTCACAACCGCATGTCCGAATCATGACAAACCAACTCCATTTTTCATCAAATTTCACAGAAAAGTCATAAATGTGGTATTGGACCTATACCAGGTTCTGAAACCAAAAATCGAACCCGTTATCCAAATAGTCAAATTTTGGTCAAACATTTCAAATTGATTAAGCCTTTAATTTTCAAATTTCGACAAATTCCGATATCTTGGGCTAGGGACTTCCGAATTCGATTCCGGGCATACTCCGAACAATACAGACCGGGACCGTCCAAGAATAAATTCGGGTCCATTTACTAAAAATAATTACCGAAGTCAACTCAAATGAAGTTTTTAGGCAAAATTTTTTTTCTTTTTAATTTTTAACATAAAACCTTTCCGGAAAGGCGCTCGAACTGTTCACGCAAATTGAGAAAGGTTAAAATATGATTTTTAAGGCTTCGAGTCATAGAATTAGGTTTCAAAACATGAGATAACCTATTGGGTCATCACATTCTCCACCTCTAAAAGAACCTTTCGTCCTCGAATGGACATAGAAAAATACTTGAACTGGTGAAATGGTGGGGATATCTACTCCGCATGTCTGACTCGGACTCCCAAGTAGCTGCCTTGACGGGCTGACCTGTCCACTGCACTCGAACTGAAAGATAACTCTTTGACATCAACTAGCGAATCTGCGGGGCTAGTATAGCCACTGGCTCCTCATCGTAAGTCAAATCCTGTCCAACTAGACAGAGCTGAAATCTAACACATGGGATGGATCACCATGATACTTCTATAGCATTGATACGTGGAACACCGGATGAACTGTTGATAACCCCGGTGGCAACGCAAGCTTGTAAGCCACCTCTCCCACTCTCTCCAGAATCTCAAAAGGCCCGATATACCTAGGGCACAACTTGCCCTTTATTTTCAAACCTCATGACACCCTTCATGGGCGATACCTGGAGCAACACTCTCTCCCTGACCATGAATGCAACATCACAAACTCTACGATCGAGATAACTCTTCTTCCTGGACTGAGTTGTGCGAAGTCGATCCTGAATAACCCTGACCTTATCCAAGGCATCTTGTAATAGTTCTGTACCCAACAACCGAGCCTCTCCTAGATCGAACCACCCAACTGGCGACCGACACCGCCTACCGTATAATGCCTCGTAGGGAGCCATCTAAATTCTCGACTCATAGCTGTTGTTGTAGGAGAACTCTACAAGGGGCAAGAACTGATCCCACGATCCTCCGAAGTCTATAACATATGTGCAGAGCATATCCTCTAATATCTGAATAGTTCACTCAGACTGACCGTCCGTATGAGGATGAAATGATGTGCTCAACTCAACCCGCATGCCCAAATCACACTGTACTTCCCTCCAAAAGTGTGAGTTGAACTGCGTACCTCGATAAGAAATAATAGACAGGGGCACACCATAAAGACGGACGATCTTGCGGATGTAGATCTCTACCAACCCCTCCGAAGAATAGGTAACTGCCACAGGAATGAAATGCGCTGACATAGTCATCCTGTCGACAATGACCCAAACGGCATCGAACTTCCTCTTAGTCTGTGGGAGTCCAACAATGAAATCCATAGTGACACGCTCCCATTTCCACTTAGGAATGTCTATTTTCTGAAGCAAACCACCGGGTCTCTGATGCTCATACTTTACTTGCTGACAATTAAGGCACCGACCTACATAACCAACTACATCCTTTTTTATCCTCCCCCACCAATAATGCTGCCGTAAGTCCTAATACATCTTGGCGGCTCCCGGATGACTATAATATCGGAAAGGGCCTCCTCAAGAATCAACTTACGAAGTCCATCGATATTAGGAATGCAAACACGACCCTGCATCCTCAAGACTCTGTGATCTCGAACAGTAACCTTTTTGGCACTATCATGTCGCACTGTGTCTCTAAGGACCAACAAATGAGGGTCGTCATAATACCGATCTCTGATATGCTCAAACAAAGAAAAATAAGGACTGTACAAGCTAGAACACGGATGGGCTCTGAAATATCCAACCTCACAAACTAGTTGGAAAAAGTCTGAACATATGATGCAAGCGACCTCTCACTGATTGGAATAAACAAAAGGTTGCCCATATTCACTGCCTTTCTACTCAATGCATCATCCACCACATTGTCCTTCCCGGGATGATACAAGATGGTGATATCATAGTCAGTCGATAGCTCCAACCACCTCCTCTGCCTCAAGTTGAGATCCTTTTACTTGAACAAATACTGAAGGCTCCGATGATCCGTGAAAACCTCACACGACACACCGTAAAGATAGTGCCTCCAAATCTTCAGCGCATGAACAATGGCTGCCACTCTAAGTCATGGACATAGTAATTATTCTCGTGAACCTTCAACTGCTGCGACACATATGCAATCACCCTGCCATCCTACATCAATACTTCACCAAGACCAACACGGGACGTATAAGAGCCTGAAGCTGTGGGAAACACCAACACCAATGTTGTAGTCAAAGTAGTCTTGATGTTCTAAAATCTCGCCTCACACTCGTCTGACCATCTGAACGGGGCACCCTTCTGGGTCAACCTGGTCAACGGGGCTGATATAGATTGAAACCCTTCCACAAATCGATGATAGTAGCCCGCCAAAACCAAGAAACTTCTGATCTCCGTAGTTGGAATGGGTCTAGGCCAGTTATGAAATGCCTCAATCTTCTTAGGATCTACCTAAAATTCCCTTTGCTAGTACAACGTGGCCCAAGAAAGCGACTGAATCCAACCAAAACTCGCACTTCGAAAATTTAGCATATAATTGGTTGTCACTCAGAGTTTGAAGCACAATCCTAAGATGTTTTCCATGCTTCTATCGACTGCGGGGAGTATATCAAGATATTGTCAATAAACACAATCACAATGGAGTCCAAATAAGGATTGGACACTTGGTTCATAAAATCCATAAATGTTGTTGGGGCATTGGTCAACCCAAAGGACATTACTAGAAACTCATAATGCCGGTACTAAGTCCGAAAAACTATCTTAAGGACATCGGATGCCCTAATCCTCAAGTGATGTAGCCAGATTTCAAATCAATCTTCGAAAACACCTTGGCACCCTGAAGCTGATCAAATAAATCATCAATCCTCGACAATGGATACTTGTTCTTGATTGTGGCTTTGTTCAACTGTCAATAATCTACACACATCCTCATCGATCCATCTTTCTTCTTCACAAATAACACAGGTACACCCCAGAACCAGACACTAGGTCTAATGAAGCTCTTATGAAGAAAGTCTTGCAACCGTTCCTTCAATTCTTTCAACTTTGGCCGGGCCATGCGGTATGGCGGGATGGAGATGGGGTAAGTGACCGGAGCCAAATCAATACCAAAATCAATATCCCTATCGGGTGGCATCCCTGGAAGGTCTGCAGGAAACACCTTTTAGAAACTCACGAACAACTGGCACTGAATCTATGGAAGGAACCTCCGCAATAGAATCGCGGACATAAGCCAAATAAGCTAGACATCCATACTCGACCATACGCTGAGCCTTCATTTAAGAGACAACCTTGCTGGTAGAATGGCCAGGAGTCCCCCTCCACTATAATCGAGTCAACCTCGGCAAATCTCAGGTCACCGTCTTGGCGTGACAGTCCAATATAGCGTGATAAGGTGACAGGCAATCCATACCCAAGATAACATCAAAATCAACCATGTCGAGAAGTAGAAGATCTACACTAGTCTCAAGACTCCTAGTGGCCACTACGCGTGAACGATAGACATCGTCTACAACTATAGCATCCCCCGCACATGTGGACACATACACAGGAGTACTCAAAGAATCACGAGGCACAACCAAATATAAAGCAAAATAGAATGAAACATAGGAGTAAGTAGAAGCCGGATCAAATAAAACTTAAGCATCTCTACTGCTAACAGAAACAATACCTGTGATAATAGCGTCAGATTACTCAGCCTCAAGCCTAGCTGGAAAAGCATAACACCGGGGCTGGGCCCCACCACCCTGAACTGCGTCCCTGGGATAGCCTCTAGCTGGATAGCCTCCACCTCTAACAACCTGACCTCCACTTCTAATAGTCTGGCCTCTACCTCTGGTTGCCTGACCCCTGCCTCTGGTTTGCTGAGCAGGTGGTGCAGCAACTGGTGACGGAACTATGGCACGAGAACCCTAATACTGTGGCGGGATTCCCAATAATCCCGGACAGGTCCTCTTGATATTCCCATAACCACTACACTCGAAACATCCATCCTGGTACTGTGGCGGTAGAAACTTAAACGTACTCGAACGGGCCGAATGACCACGGTAGTCACTCTGAATACGAGGTGCACGATAGGAGTTGATATTGCACTATAGGCTGGCTGTCCAAAATGAGGCACATATGGATCACAACTCCCTAAAGCACCGTGGGATGCTTGAAGCGCTGAATGAAATGACCTGGGAGGATGTCCCCTACCAAAAGTACCCCTGTATCCAGATGAGGCACCGCTGAACCCACTGGAATGACAAGGTCTCTTGTCAGGCCCCTAACCTCCCTGTGCAAGAACCATCTCGACTCGCCTGGCGACATTGGCCTGAAAAGAAATCTCACTCCCAGTCTCTTTAGCCATCTGCAATCTGATAGGCTGAGCAAGTACGTCAATAAATCTCCTCCCCCTCAATCTCTCTCGGTGGGAATCAGAAGAAGAGCATGACAAGACAAATCTACAAAATGGGTCTCGTACTTAGTAACAGTCATACTGCCCTGTTGGAGACACTAAAAGTGACGATGATGCTCCTCTCTTAATGTGATAGGAAGAAACTTCTCTTGGAAGAGTTAAGAGAACTGTTCCCAAGTAAGAGCCGGCGACCCAGATGGTCAGGTCAAAAAATAATCTCTCCACCATTTCTTGGCGGAACCAGTCATCTGAAATGCAGCAAAGTCGATCCCACTGGTCTCTACTATAACTATGTTCCGTAGCAACTCATGGCAGCTATCAGGCTACGCCTGGGGATCCTCTGAAGAAGCAACACTGAAGTGATCTGGGAAGATCTTGGTAAGCCTGTCCAATCTCCACAAAGCCTCAAGAGACATAGCTAACCCATAACTAGTCTGTGCCGCAGCAACCGCTGAACTACTCCGATTGGATGAGCTGCTGGAGTCTAGTACTTGAGAACCATCTTCTCCATAGTGCAAGTAGCAGGAGTCTGGGCTCTTCCTCTATCCTGAGAGACGGGTGGTGCCATGGGAAATACACAAGTCTGGGCCACACTCTCCGTAAGGCCCACCAAACGGACCAAAGTGTCCTGAAGCACTGGGGTGACAATGAACCCCTCCGAAACCTGAGATGGCCTGGCAGGAACAGTCTGCGCCTGGAACCTTATCGTTAAAATCTACTTGAGGCTCCACGGCTAGGTCTACTGCTCGGGCTCTAGGCTGAGCCCTGCCCCTGCCTCGGCCTCTGGCACGGCCTCGGCCTCGACCTCTACCCGTCGTAAGAGCTGTCACTGGAGGCTCTGGCTGCTGCTCAGCTGAAGAAGCGGTACGTGTTCTCTCCATCTGTGAGAGAATAAGAGTAGAATAGTTCCATCAGTATTGAGAAAACAAAATCACACGACAGAGAAGAATAGAAGTGAAATTTGTTCCTAAACTTCATAGCTTCTGGGAGATAAGTACAGACGTCTCTTTACTGATCCCCCAGGCTCTAGTAAGATCGCTCGTGAATTGTGAGACCTAGGCAACCTAGTGCTCTGATACCAACTTGTGACGATCTGGAATTTCCACCGTCGGGATCGTGATGACACCTAACATTTCACTTTCTAGGCAAGTCAACGTTAGAGAATCATTAAGACTATTCTTATACCTTTCAGTAAATAATAGCAACTAAGCTATAACGAGTTAAAATAAGGGCGGAAATTTCTTAACACCTCAATATATATACTATTACCCGGATTTGGAGTCACAATTTACGAACTTCTAAGATTTACTACAAGCGAAAGTCTGAAAGAAATACAAGTGTTTTTCAAGGAGATAAACAACAAAGTGCAGTGTCTAAAAGGGGACTCCAGGGTCTGCGGACGCCGGTAGATCTACCTTGGGTCTCTTGTCAGATGAATCCAGCAGCTAACCTCTCGATCAGCTCGGACCAACACAAAAATCTTGCAGGAGGTGCAGATTACAGTATTAGTATAACCGACCCCATGTATTGGTAAATGCCAAGTCTACCCTGACAAATTAGAGACGAGGCTAAGGCGGGTCACTCACACTACAACCTGTACACACTATATAAAATAAAAGCATAATAAGAAATGCAGAATAGAATAAATCAATAAATTACAAGAAATGCTACAACTCCCAGAAATAAGTCATCAGCATTAAGAAATTACCAATCCTTAAGTGCAAAACAGAATATCGCAAAGCTAACACAGCTCAGGGAAACATAAACACATAGGTTTTTTGGGCGCGCAGCCTGACCCCACCGTACATCTCGTATTCCTTCCTTATTTCCTCATAATAGAATAAACAAAGTGAATATAAATAAAAGTGTTGCGGCGTGCAACCCGATCCCACAATATCATAATAACACAATCATAGTTAACCCTTACTCCATCAAACTATCCACCCTTATTACACCTGTTGCACTGTGCAACCCGTTCCCACAATACAGTATCAATTCACCCTTATTCCACCTCAATATATCACCCTTAACCGCATGCTGCGGCGTGCAACCCGGTCCCACCATATCAGTATTAATTACTCAATATGTACATAAATTTCACAATTCAAATCATAGAAACCCTTCACAATACTTAAACTCCAAACTGAAACAAATAGGAAACTTCTACACCATGAAAGTTCAAATAAGTAATACTACACAGTGGTCGCAAATGCGATGCTTGATCTCACAATTGCGACATCTGAGGCTTTCAATAAAAACTGAAACACACCAGCAATGTTCTAAGTCCAATTCACTTTGTAGCCTATCCGAAACTCACCAGAGCCCCCGGGGCTCCAAACCAAACATGCACACAAGTCCTAAGACATCATACGAACTTGCTCGCTCGTTCAAAACACCAAAACAACACCTAAAACTACGAATCAGATACCAAATCAAAGGAAATTTTCAGGAAAGCATTAAAACTTCAATTTCCACAGTCGTACGTCCGAATCACGTCAAACCAACTTCGTTTTTCATCAAATTTTACAGACAAGTCATAAATGTGGTATTGGACCTATACCGGGCTACATAATCAAAATAAGGACCCGTTATCCAGAAAGTCAAACTTTGGTCAAACATTTCAAATTCATTAAGCCTTTAACTTTCAAATTTCAAGAAAGTCCGATATCTCGGGTTAGGGACTTCTGAATTCGATTTCGGGCATACGCCAAAGTCCCAAATCACAGTACGGATCCACCGGGAGTGTCCAAACACGAATCTGGGTCCGTTTACTAAAATATTGATTGAAGTGAACTCAAATGAAGTTTTTAGGCAAAATTTCCTATTTATCTCAGTTTTTAGGCAAAATTTGGTGTGCTGGCAATGAGGAAAGAAGAAAATAAGAAAAACTCTATAAGCGTGTCTTTAATAATGGGCTAAAGGCTTAAATTTCAAATTTGAGTCATTTTTGATTGAACTGTTAGGCCAAGTGACAAGGACTGTAATTCCATTCGATGGGTTGCAATCATTCACACCGTCTATCAACCAATTTCATAAATTTATTTTTAGTTTTAAAATGCTCCATAAGTGATGGTAACAATCTCCAATGTTTTCTAAGGTGTCACCATCAATGCCAAAAATCATATGGAGAATGACTAGAATTATTAGATATCACTAACTAATTAAATACGAATAAATACCACTAGTTAAATAAATCTTCATATCATGGTGCAAAGCCACTTGTCTATACTATATACCACAAACAAAATAAACAAACAGCCTTGTTATTTATAGCCACTACTCCTTTGAAAAGAAGTACAAAAAGCAAGTTATAACACAAGAAAATGAGGCCATGTAACATTTTTATCTTTATACTAGGTCTTGCTACTTATATCACACTTTTCTTTCCCCACAACCAGATGACTACTTTGGAAATATTTACAACGTTCACATTGTCAATGGCTTTACCAATAATTCCTCCCAACCATTAGTCGTTTGGTGCATCTCTGGTGACAATGCTGATATAGGCGGTCGCGCCTTGCAAGAACGCGACAATTTTAGTAGGAGTGTGAAGACGAATTTTTGGAAAAACACACAGTTCTTATGCACAATGAAATTGGACAGGCAAAGGAGAAGTTTCAAGCCTTTCAGAGAAGCAGGGATGCACCAAAGATGAAGGCCTACAAGAGAGTGCTTTTGGTTGGTCAAAGAAGATGGTTTCTATTTTCGTAACGATGAAATGTATTGGAGAAAAGATTTTTCTTGGACTTGAGCTGTGGTTTCTTAGATATTTTTTTTCTTTCTTGTCATCCCTTGAGGAGTGTTAGAGATATCACTTTCTTGTTAAAGCGTATGTTATACTTTTTGATTTACTCCCCTCATGAAATATGCGTTTAATTTGCTGATTAATTTACTTCCCTCTTCGACAATAAGAATTTAGAATATATTGTAGGGACATGCTACGAGTAATTTTTATGGGTGGTCATCCAGCTTTGTACGCATTACACAAAAGTTAATATTCTTTCTTTTGTTACATAAAATTATTTTACTTTGCTTCACTTTTCACAAAAATAACTTTGGATATTTTTTGTTAAAACCCCACCTAAAATATGAGAGAAAATAACGAAAATGATCCTTATATTTTCTGGTAAGTCTAATATGCGCCTATAAATACACTCCTTAGTTGTTTTGATTAACAAAGGTATCAAAAGTGAATACTTTTGATTTTCGTCGAGTATTTAACAAATTAAAATTATTTTAATGGAAAATGCGAAAAAGAGATTACTATGGAATCACATTTAGAAATGTATATTTTTTTACAATTTCGGCTATTTTTGACTTATTATAAGATTTTGTATAACTTTTTGAGGTGTCCATTACTGGATTTGACAGAACTATATTAGTAATTCTAGTTAATGAAATTTTAATTTTCACTATATTTAATAAGCATAGTTTATTGAATCTTCGATGAAATTAAAAGCGCTAGCTTTTGACAACCTTATGAGATTAAAATAGCTAAGGAGTATATTTAAGGGAAACAATTTGAATTTACCCCAAATATATGGAGAATGTTTTGTCATTTTCTCTCACATTTTAGGTGAGTTTTTACAAAAAAAATGATGAAAGTTATTTTTGTGAAAAGTGGAGCAAATTAAAATTGATTTTTATGTGACAAAGAATAATGACTTTGGATGTCACGCCCACTTTCCCTCCGTTAGGTATCGTGATTGCACCTAGTCTTAGGGACTAGGTAAGTCTATCCTTTAACGAATAACAACAACAATTAAAGAAAATATAACAGTCTAGATATGGAAACCTTTACAAAATTTACAATTTTCAAAAATCGGTAGTACAAGTCATAAGCTCCACAGAGTTTACTACAACTTCTAATACAACTGTTTGGAAATAAGTAAAAACAGTGTAAGAACAAAATATGATGGTGACTTCGAAACCCGCGAACGCTGTAGCAGTTTTTACCTTGAGTCTCCACAACACCAACAGCGCTGCTAGCTATCGACCGAGCGGCTACGCAAAACCTGGAATCTGCACAAAAATATACAAAAAGGTAGTATGAGCACATCACAGCGGTGCCCAGTAAGTATCAAGACTAACCTTGGTGAAGTAGTGTCGAGGACTAGTCAAGACACCCACCAGTCTATTAAACTGAACAAGTAAAAATATAGGGCGACGGAATATAACATTTACATAAGGGCTTCACAATTTGGCTAACACACAATAAAATTCAATAAGGAAAGGAATAACAGGTATCAGCGGAAGAGTCATAAAAATAACACGAAAGAGTAAATGGAACATAACCTAAATCCGAAATGCAATCATGCAACAAAGACAAGTAATAATTCATTCAATTACCTAGATATCAAGTTCTTAGTCATCTCCACAAGGTACTAAACTTCATACTAATCACTACTCACGGGTCCCAATATCTGAACCCTAACATTTGGCATCTTGTGCCCCCATTTCAGCTAATAACGGCACGGGCGACTCACGTACCAATTGGAGTCATTTCCACATATAAAGAAAGTACGACAAGGGTATCTAAACTCAACACGTACAATGTTTTCTCACAAATTGTCACGAGAATACGCTCACACAGTAAGCGTACCATTACAAAATATCAAAAAAAAAGGAATGCCCCCAGGCCAGCACAAGTATCACTAACAATCCCTGGCACAACCCACCTTGTCTTCCCATGTGTGCAATAGTAATGTGAATTCCCACCTTGTCCCACTACACGCGCACAATAATGTTCTCACTATGTCTCGCCACGTGCACAATCCATATAAACATATCCCACCTTGTCACACCGCATGTGCAATATCAATAGAAAACACGACATGGAAGAAACCTCGTGCAATCCCCATATCAACAACCGCATGGCAAAAACCCCATGCATCGTAATAACCACAACCGCACCGCAGAAACCTCGTGCATCACCACAACAAGTACAACAACAAAAATAAAAATAAAACAAGATACATTAAATACATTGACTCAAGAACCTTCGATCACAAGAAAGGCAAGGCTATTTCACAAGAACTACTCACAATAATGAAGGCTAGGAATAATAAGAACAACTCAACAAGGAAGAAAAATAGCATGTAACAGTCGTACCCAAGTGCACGGTTCAACAACAAGAAACTAACACGAATCCGATAGCTCTATGTAAGGGCAAGTCAACTAAGGTATAGGATATCTAAACTTCCTTTAAAGTTGAGCCATTATGAGGATATTCAACAATTTCATTTAAGGACAAGCAGCGGGAAGATAACCATGACCTCAATTAAGACCAAAAAGTTATAGGATGAGATGAAGATAATTACAAATAGAGATAAGCAGTTATAAAGATATAACATGAGAGTAAAAGGGATAAAATCTTCAATTAAGTCAATTAGGAGTCAAATAGGAAATAAGAGTGAATCCAAAAGCAAGTAATTCTAATTTAAGCAGGTCGAGATGAAACTAGTAATTAGGAACTCAGTCATATCAAGAATAAATTCATACTCACTGAATGTAAGGACCTAAGATCTCTAAAAGGCTAACTTGCTAAATTTAAGTCTGAGCACGCACTCGTCACTTCGCGTACACAGACTACAATCAACATAAAAGACTCAAATCCTAAGGGATAGTTTCCCCCACAGAAGGTGAGGCAAGATACTAACCTCAAAGACGACAAACATGTACTCTAAGATGAACTTCTCGGGCGAAAAGACCTCCGTACGGCTCAAATCCAACTAAAATAACTTCAAAGCACAAATACAACTTATAAGAAACTATTCTAGATCATAAAGTTTCAATCTTTACAAAAATCTAAAAATCGACCCCCGGGCTCGCACCTCGGAACCTGACAAATTTTACAAAACTCGAACACCCATTCCAAAATGAGTTCAAGCATCCAAAAATTATCAAATTCCGATACTATTTCGTCCCTCAAATCATGAAAATTTCATTTTGGAAAGTTCTTCAAAAACCAACATTTTCCTCAACTAAAATCACAAATTAAATGATAAAAACAAATATTAAATCATGGAATATATTTAATTCAAGGTGAAGAACACTTACCCAATCGAATTTCTTGAAAAACCCACCAAGAATCGCTCAAAACCGAGCTTTACAAGTCAAAATTCGGTGCAAACGGTCTAACTCTCGATTTGGAAAACTTATATTCTGCCTAGATAACTGTGCATCGCGATCGTGGAGATTGGGTCGCGATCGCGAAGAAGAGTATTTGAGGCTGCCAAGAGAGACCCTTCATGATCACGAGTGAAGGGACGCGAACGCGATGAACAAATGGGCAGAAGCTTACGCAAACGTGGGGCAAATGATGTGAATGCGAAGAAGAAATAGCCAATATCCCCCAACTCCTGATTTCTACTACGCGAACACGATGGAACAGATGCTAAAGCGCAAAGGAAGAAAGCAAACCTTCTCGATCACGAGAGGTGTTACCAAACGCGATGAAGGAAATTGGGCGGATCAACAGAACACTACGTGATTGCGGCGGCAGCTACGTGGTTGCGAAAGAGAGCACCAGACACTAGAAACCAGAAATCCAAAAATGGAAGAAATTGGCCCGAGGCCCATCCGAGACACAACCTAGGATTCGGGACCTTGCCTAAACATACAAACAAGTAACATAACCTTACATGGACTCGCTCGAGGTCTCAAATAACATAAAACAATGCCAAAAATACAAATCGTGCCATGAATCGAACTATGAACTTCCAAACCTTCCAACTTTGAAAACTCGTGGCTAAACCAATCAAAAAAACCCGGAATGACGCCAAATTTTGAAGACAAGTCCCAAAAGACATAAGGGAGATGCGCCAACCCTCGGAATCGCATTCCGACTCCGATATCACAAAAGTCAACTGTGGGTTAAACTTCTACATTTTCTAACTTACGTGGAATAGCCTCAAATTACTCTACGGACCTCCAAAACCAAATCCAGACGCACACCTAGGTCCAAAATCACCATACGAAGCTTCTGGCACCATCCAAAACATATTCCGGAGCCGTTTACACAAAATTGAAATTCCCACCGCTTAAGCTTCCAAAACTAGAATCATTCTTTCAATTTGACTCTGAATCATCCGGTAACTGCATTCAACCACTCACTCAAGTCGATACACATCCTTTGAAGTTGTAAAAGACCTTATGCCGTCGAACGGAGCTTAAATTCTCAAAACGACTGGTCGGGTCATTACATCCCCCCTCTTAAACAAACATTTGTCCCCGAACGTTCTAAGATTCGCCTCGAAGTCTTCAAATCACTGAATGCACACTTCCAACATACACCTGCGGGTGATCCCACGTTACCCCAATCTACATAAGCCTTACGACACCATCTCAAATGCAATTTAGCCTTCCTACCACCACCGATAAGCCTCATACCTCAATTTCTCACCTTCTATTCATTTTCGAAAGACCCGATTCTAAATCCATATCCGGTATATGCCTCAACGAGATGCATCAACTCATGCCTGCACCCACAAGGTACGACCACACAATATAACCCACACACTAGGCCCATAACACACTTTTCATCACAATAGGTGCTCGAAATCCACCCAGCACTGGCAATTAGCCCCATATATGATAGAACTCTGTTTCTACCCTCCATAGCACTGATAATGATGCAAGAAACACGAAGACCTCAGAATTAGACACCCAAATCACCAAGCCACAACTAACACCACTAGGCACACACCTCGCAAGCTAAAACTCAAGAAGGACGGAACCAAAACGACTGAATATGAAAAGAGAAACACATAAGGGAACTATTAAACAAGCCCAACATGCACAACTCTCTATCAGTACTAACCTACAAAACTATATAACAAGGTAAAAATTAAAGTATATGAACAATTCACAAGGATCCTATCATGATATAACTTCTATCGCGGTACACATCAAGTTCGAACACATCAAACCTCATGAAATCACGAGGGTCTCGCCCTCCTCTCTGAATCACAGATTGAATATATATCATACCAATTGAAATCTCTCACTAACTCAGATATTCCAATAAAATCACAACACTCACTGAACTCTCATTCTGGTAGAGTACTAAATCACAAACCGCAACCAAGAATACTTAGGAAATGATACCAAACCCACCATGATGTACAACAAGGACCCACTTCTAATATCACCACTCTCAATGATGGATAAGACAATGATAGACACGGGCTACCAGTCATAGAATCCTTCCAACAGGAGCAAACACGAAAATAGAGTGCACATCAAGAAACTTACCCATAAAAGAAACAATAAATAAGGGAAATTGTCCCGAGAAGGAGAATCATAACGAAATATAAAGTGTGCCCCTCCGTAACAAATCAAAACATACATGTATGATAACATCTGGCACAATGGCCTCTAGCCTACTATATGAAACACATCAACGGGTCAGGCCTCCCCCTCTTGGGCCCCCCTTAGTCACCTGAATACCCTGATGTGACACACCTGCCCAAAGTCTGGGACAATCTCTCACCATGTGGTTGATATCTCCACACTCAAAATAACCTCTCTGCTGACTTGGCTGTGGAAACTGTGCAGTACGAGTACTCTGAGACCCATGAGCACATGAAACACTATGCGAAGTCGGAAGTGCAAACTGAATTGGCTGATCCATAAAACCTCTACCATGTCGCACCATGCCTCAAAAATAGGGTCCAGTAGATCTCTCCGGCCTATGAGGCCTGATCGCGTGTCTGTCCTCTCTCTGCTACCCTCGCATGTCCTCTCTCTCATAGCCCCGCCTGCCATCTATCACACAGTCCCGCCTGTCATCTCTCTCACTATCACACACGCCCTCAACTCAGCGAGCAATCCCTACCACCTACTGAAATGAAACATCCAACTCTAACTCCCGATCCATGCTGAACCGAATATCACGTCTGAGTCCCTCAATGAATCTATGAACGCGCTCTCTAACTGTAGCGACCAAAGTAGGTGCATGTTTGGCCAAATCAATGAATCTGACGGCATACTCTAATACTGACATAGTGCCCCGGCGCAGTTGCTCAAACTCCGCGCACCATGTATCTTGGAGGGACTGAGGTACAAACTCTCTCAAGAACATCTCTGAAAATTGACCCTATGTAAATGAAGCTGACTCGTCCATGCTACCCAACTCATATGCCCGTCACCATTAATAAGCTGCTCCCCTGAGATGAAACATGACAAAAGCAACCCCGCTCGTCTCCACAATACCCATAGCACGAAGAATACATTGACACTCCTATAGAAAACCCTAGGCATCATCTGTCGCCAATCCACTGAAGGTAGGAGGGTGATACTTCTTGTACCTCTCAAGTCTAAGTTGTTCTTCCTCAGATGCTGCTGCCCTAACCACGAGCTGACTGGGGCCACAGGTTGTGCTGCCATGACACTTGGAACCTGACTAACATGATCCCGCTGCTCTGGAGTGTGGGCGGTGGGAGTTTGAGCTCCATCCCTGATATGTGAAGTAGCGGGTGCAACCGGAATCAACCCCTCCTGAGCAAACGTACCAAACATGCTTAGGAACTGTGCTAAAGTCTCGTGAAGTCCGAGGGTAATAGCAGGTGCCTCCGGTACCTTCCCCCCAACTGGAACTACTAGCGGCTCCTCAAGTGCTGCTCTGGTAGGTGCCCTAGCTGTGGCACGTTGATGCGTGGCTAGAATTCATAGTTTTAAGCATTATATACCTTACATTTTATGTGCTTTTGTGATAAAAATACACGTTATATGTGCATAATGGAGTCTATTTCATGTGTAGGTGAACTGGAGATGGAAACCGAGCTAAATAGGTGCATAAACATCAAAAATACGCTCAAGAGTCGAAAAGGAGTGACTCGGGCAATACCCGGGCATTTGGCCCCTAAAGCCAGGCATGCCCAGGCGTTAAGGGGGCGTTTGAGGCTTAACGCCTGGGTGCCTGGTCCAGTCAATTCCGAGTTTTAAAGGTTTTTAAGTGATTCCCGGTTGGAATAGAAGTCTCATACACGTTTAGGGTTTATCCCAAATGTATAAATAGACCCAATAACACAACTTTGAAGGAGGATGCCATTTTTGGAGATAATATACACACAAGATCATTGAAGAAGCAAAAGATTATCAATTTTCTTCAACTTAATCTAGTATTTTCCATTGATGCAAAGACTTATGCAATTGTTTAATTCTAGTATGAGTGGCTAAACACCCATTGTTCTGGGGTTGTGGTTTAGCCATGAATATTGTTATTCGATATTAACTTAACCTTGATTTTAATTCGCTCAATATATTGTTGTTTCTTCAATTCTGCGTTTAATTGCTTAATTGTTTGGCCAGCAGTTAGGTTGTATATACTATCTATGTTATGTTTGAGAAAGCCGCATATAGACTAGAGAAGAATTGAAGAGAGCGGGATCTTAACCCTTCAGGGGCGGATTTGTGGTTAGGATAGGAATATACCTAGTCACCATGCTTAATTAAACATCGTAATCTTAGTGCGTTCTAATAGATGAATTTCATAGGAATATATGCGTTAATCTATTGAGAATAGGCGAGTAGTACTTCGGGAGAAGGCTACGAGAGCAATTATCGATTAATTAGCAACCATGAGCGAATTATATGAAATGGAGAGTTAATCAAAATGCAATATGAATGGTGAATTGATCATAACCTTGGGATATTTGTCTTTATTGAATACACAACAATATTCTTGTTACTTGATAATTAGTTCATATAATCATAGAATGAATTAGTTATATTCTTGGATTTTGTTTTGGCTCGATTAAGTAGCAATTAGAGTGATTCAATAAGTAGTTTACGCAAGTCCCTGTGGGTTCGACATTCGATTTAACATTATATTACTTGCTACGACCACGTATACTTGCGTGTGCGGTTTGGGACCAACAGGTTTTTGGCACCGTTGCCGGGGACTTGAATATAGACTACTTTTTAGTTACTTGCTTTAATTGTTTATTTCATTGAGTCTAACGTCACGTGATTTTTTCTCTATTCTCAGGAACTTCGAGTGAATGCGTAGGGTCAGAAGGAAGGATAGACTTGACGGCTTTGACCCCGAACTTGAGAGATCATTTCATAGGAGATTGCGAGAAGCAAGAGATACAGACAATCTTCAGGACTTCATCCGATTTCCTGTGAACATGGCAGAGGAACAACACATGGCGGCAGGAGGTGGCAATGCTAAGCATTGCTAATGTCACCTCCAGCATTGTGAAGCCCAGAATCACTGGTCACTTTGAGCTAAAACTATCCAACTACTTCATGCAAACGGGCAGTTTTTGGGTCTTCCACACGAGGATCCACAGCAGCACATTTTGAACTTTTTGGAGATTAGTGATACTTATATCACTAACGGGGTCATGCCAGATTATGTGAGGCTCACGCTATTCCCATTCTCTATATTGGGCGAAGCAAAGCGATGGCTGAAGGCAGAACCAGCTAATTCCATCACAACATGTAATGATCTGGCGAGAAAATTTCGGGCAAGGTTCTTCCCTTCAGGAAAGACCGCAAAGATCAGGAGTGAGATAGTCTCCTTTAGGCAGAAAATAGGTGAATCGTTATATTCATCATGAGAAAGGTTCAAGGGGCTACTCACAGACTGTCCTCATCACAATCAGACAAACGATGTGTTAGTACACACTTTCATTGAGGGGCTCCATCCGCAAACAAAATTGTGGTAGATGCAACAGCAGGAGGTCAGGTGTTGGAGAAGAATTATGATGAAATATTTGCACTACTGAATAAATTCTCCAAAAGCAATCCAGANCAGACCCAACCAGTGCAACAGATTCAGGTATTTTGTGAAGTCTGTGGAGAGGGTCATTCAAGTGGGTTATGCCCAATTAATCCAGAGTCTGTCTGCTTTGTGGGTAACGCTAGCAGGGGACAAGCAAATCAATATGGAAACACCTATAACCCCAACAGGAGAAACCACCCAAACGTCTCTTAGGGTGGAAATCAGAGCACTCAACATAATTACAGGCATCCAACACCTCAAAGGCAGTACAAACTACCTCAGGCTGAACCATCAGCAAGCCTTGAGGATATTATGAAGAGAATGATGAATGACCAACTTGCTTTCAATCAGAAAATAATGGCTGATCACCAAGCCCAGACTGTAGCCATGAGAAACTTAGAACGTCAAGTGGGGCAAGTCGCCAGTTCTCAAAATACCCGACCAACGGAGGCTCTACCAAGTGACACTGAAGCTAATACTAAAGCACCTGTTAATGCTATATCATTGAGAAATGGCAAGAAATTGGAGACAGTCCAGCCCAGTCAGAGAAATCAGGTAATGTTGATGAGAGACCAACCACTATTAAACCAACTTCAGACAACCCGAAAGAATCAGATAAGCCAGCAAAGGAGGCGAGTGCTGAGCAACCTCCACCATTTGTTGCAAGGACACCCCCTCCATTCCCTCAAAGGTTACAAAAGGTGAAAGATAAAGTAGCATACAAAAAGTTCCTTGATCTCTTGAAGCAGGTACAAATCAATATTCCACTGGTAGACATTCTGCAGGAGGTACCCGAATATGCTAAGTATATCAAGGACATTGTGGAAAATAAACGAAGGATGACTGAGTTCGAAACAGTGGCACTCACTGAGGAAGTTAGCTCAAGAATTCAAAGCAAGCTACCTCAGAAATTAAAAGATCCGAGTAGCTTTACTATCCAAATCTCAATTGGTAAGCATGCAGCCGGGCGAGCACTGTGCGATCTTGGGGAAAGTATTAATTTGATGCCACTATCTGTGTTCAAGCAGTTAGGATTGGGTGAACCGCGCCCAACAATTGTGATTTTACAATTGGATGACCGCTCCCTAGCCCATCCTGAGGGAGTAATTGAAGATGTACTGATTCAGGTGGGATCATTCATATTCCCAGCTGATTTCATTATCTTGGACTATGAGCCTGAGTTGGAAGTCCCATTTATTTTGGGGCATCCATTCCTAGCTACAGGCCGAGCTATTATCGATGTGTGTGAAGGGAAGATGACAATGCGCGTTGGTGATCGAGTGGATGTGTTTAATGTTTATAAGGCACTCAAGTTACCTGTCCACTATGAAGAACTATCCATGATTTCTATTGTGGAAAGCAAATCGGAGTCCATGGTTCCCTACATGAATCCTATTGACCCTTTTGAGCGGGTGTTGGTTGGGAATGCAGAAGACTGTGAGGATGAAACAAGGGAAGATATTGAGAAAATTCTTAAGGTGTTCTGCAGTTATCTCCACAGGATAGGAAAATTTGAAGAGTTGAATAAGCCTGGTACTCTAACCCTTCCTAAGCCATCTATTGAAGAGGCTCCAAAGCTGGAACTCAAACCTCTTCCAGCACATTTACACTATGCTTATTTTGGGAACTCTGAAACATTTCCCGTGATCATCTCATCCAGCATGACCAATACACAAGAAAAGAAATTCCTTAGGGTACTTTGTGAGCACAAAAAGGCGATTGGGTGGACCATCGCAGATATTAAAGGTATCAGTCCATCGTTTTGCATGCATAAAATATTTTTGGAAGAAGGAATTGGCCCGAGTGTTGAGCAGAAAAGGAGGCTGAATCCCATTATGAAAGAAGTAGTGAAGAAAGAAGTCATAAAATTGCTAGATGCAGGCATCTTCTTTCCTATTTCTGACAGCAATTGGGTGAGCCCAGTTCAATGTGTACCCAAAAAGGGAGGAATGACCGTGATTGAGAATGAGAAAAATGAGCTAATTCCTACCCGCACTATCACGGGTTGGAGAGTTTGCATAGATTATCGAAGGCTCAACAAAGCAACCCGCAAGGATCATTTTCCACTCCCATTCATTGATCAAATGCTGGACAGGTTAGCAGGGCATGAATATTATTGCTTTCTGAATATGTATTCAGGTTACAATCAAATTGTCATATGCCCAGAGGATCAGGAGAAGACCACCTTTACTTGCCCTTATGGCACCTTCCCTTCAAGCGAATGCCATTTGGTCTTTGCAATGCACCAGCCACCTTCCAGAGATGCATGACGGCGATTTTCACCGACATGGTGGAAAAATTTGTAGAAGTGTTTATGGATGACTTCTCAGTATTTGGGGCATCTTATGATGACTGTTTGAAAAACCTGAGCATGGTGTTGGCCCGTTGTGAAGAAACGAATCTGGTGTTAAATTGGGAGAAGTGTCACTTCATGGTGCAGGAAGGCATTGTCTTGGGTCATAGAATATCTAAAAGTGGCATCGAAGTTGATAAGGCAGAAGTGGAGGCAGTTGAGAAACTACCTCCACCAAATTTAGTGAAGGATGTCCGGAGTTTCTTGGGACACGCAGGATTTTATAGGCGCTTTATTAAAGATTTCTCTAAAATTGCTACTCCATTGTGCAGGTTGCTGGAAAAAGATATCAAGTTTAATTTTGATGCACCCTACCTGAAGGCATTTGAGGAGCTCAAGAAGAAATTGGTAACTGCCTCCATAATTGTTGCACCTGATTGGTCACTACCATTTGAACTTATGTGTGATGCAAGTGACCATGCAATTGGGGCAGTTCTAGGCCAAAGGAAAGACAAGGTGTTTTATTCAATCTACTATGCGAGTAAGACCCTCGATGATGCACACCAGAATTACACCACCACTGAAAAGGAGCTGTTAGCCGTGGTGTGGGCCTTTGAAAAATTCTGGGCACACTTGTTGGGCACAAAAGTTATTGTCCACACAGATCACGCAGCAATCAGGTATTTATTAACAAAGAAGGAGTCTAAAGCTAGATTGATGCGCTGGGTTTTATTGTCGCAGGAATTTGATGTGGAAATAGGAGACCGAAAAGGCACTGATAACCAAGTAGCTGACCACTTGTCGAGGCTGGAAAATCATGATCATATTGAGGAGGGTGGAGATATTAAATAAGTCTTTCCTGATGAGCAACTTTTTGCTATAACCCAAGACCCTCCTCCGTGGTACACTAATTATGTGAATTATTTGGTGAGTGGGGTACTTCCCCCGGAAATAAAATCTGAAGCAAAGAAAAGGTTCTTACGCGATGTGAAATTTTATTACTGGGATGAGCCCTACTTGTACAAAGAAAATGGTGATCAGTTAATGAGGAAATGTATTCCTGATGTAGAAGTGGAACGGGTGTTGTACGATTGTCATGCATCACCATATGGAGGTCATCATGGTGGCGATCGAACAACAGTAAAAGTGCTACAATCTGGGTTCTTTTGGCCAACACTATTCAAAGAGGCCCACGCATTTGTTAAAAAGTGTGACCAATGCCAGAGAACAGGAAAGATAACAAGGAAAACTGAGATGCCTTTGAATAATATCTTGGAGGTAGAGATTTTTGATTTATGGGGGATAGATTTTATGGGTCCATTCCCATCATCCATGGGACATAAATACATTTTGCTAGCAGTTGACTACGTGTCGAAATGGGTGGAGGCAATTGCATTGTCGGCAAATGATGCCATGGTTGTCGCTGCGTTTGTGAAGAAGAATATATTCTCCAGATTTGGTACTCCACGAGCGTTGATTAGTGATGAAGGAACCCACTTTTGCAATCGGTTGTTGAATAACCTTTTAGCTAAATCTGAGGTTCGTCATCGAGTTGCAACAACATATCACCCTCAAACAAGTGGAAAAACAGAGGTATCCAATAGAGAAATCAAGCAAATACTAGAGAAAACAGTGAGTGTGAACAGGAAAGATTGGGCTGCTAAGTTAGATGGCGCTTTATGGGCATACAGAACAGTATACAAGACACCAATTGGAGCATCACCGTACAAGCTAGTCTATGAGAAGGCATGTCACCTGCCCGTAGAGCTTGAACACAAGGCGTATTGGGCCATCTAGAAGTTAAACATGAACCTTGAAGCCGCGGGTGAGAAAATAATGCTGCAGTTGGATGAATTGGATGAGTTCAGATTGCACTCATACGAAAATGCCAAACATTATAAAGAAAAGACCAAGAGATGGCATGACAAACATATACATCCGCGTCATTTTGAGCCGGGCCAACAGGTACTATTATTCAATTCTAGGCTTAGACTGTTTTTTGGAAAGCTCAAATCGAGATGGTCAGGCCCGTTTGAGATAGTGAGAGTCACTCCATATGGTGCATTTGAATTGCGAGCTATGCATGGTGAAAGAACATTTTTAGTGAATGGGCATAAAGTCAAACATTATTGGGGTGGTACCATAAATCGTGAGAAGACCAAAGTCATGCTCGTTGATGACTGAGGCGAGGTTCTGCGTCGTGCCGCGACGTTAAATCAGGCGCTTCATAGGAGGCAATCTATTGAATTGTTGTAATCGTCGTGCCACGACATTAACTAAGGCGCTTTTTGGGAGGAAACCCAATACTTAGTTAAATCTTAACATAACTTGAAGAATTTCATATAATTATAGGTACTAACAAGCTTGCGAGTGCATTCAAGTGAAAGGATCAGTGTTCGTGCATGACGGAAGGTGAGACAAAGGCCAGGAGGTACATGGCGTTTCAGCTCTAACGCCTGGCTAACGCCAGGGTAGGCTGGGCGTTTCAGCTCTAACGCCTGGCTAACGCCAGGGTAGGCTGGGCGTTTCAGCTCTAACGCCAGGGTAGTCTGGGTCTTCGGGATCCAACGCCTGGCTAACGCTAGAGGGTCCGGGATTTAAGACTAAAACGCACGCCTAACGCCAGGTAAGTATCTTCTTCTAATTTTTTCATCTCCCATCTCCCTCTCAAGCAAGAGTTTGCTCCCAAGTACACAAACAACTTACACAAGCAACAAATTGCTCTCACACTCACACTACAACACATAGATTACACCCACATCAACTCTACACCCACAGCACACACAAGTCTGCACAGGTTCAATTTCGGGGCTCACCTCATCAAATTAACACTCATCAATTATTGAGGTATGATTTTATCCCTATTCTGTGTAAATTCGACTTAGGTGTTACAATTTTATATGGTGTAACCATGATTCATGGTGGTTCTTTATGGGTTTATGAATTTCATGGTCATATGGTATGATGTTTTACATCCCAATCCCCGAAACCCTCTAGGAATGGGCTGCATTTATTAAACTAAGTGGTATTATGGAACCCCACCCAGATGTGGGTACATGAGGCAGTCCCTCAATCTCATAAGATCTCTCATGGCATTGTGCACGCCAAGTGCTCGATTTAATGCCTCAATGGAAATACATATCCATTTTGGAGCCCGAGTCTCCGGGAAACATCCCACTAGCATCATGCATTGTCAATTCCATGAAATGTTAAGTGTGAATAGGCTCAAGAGAAATCCTTTGGGTCAATTATTCATTAACGTACCAAGGTGAAGTCTGAGTAACCTTTGGAAAGCTTTTGTACACACTTTGTGACACCCACTAACTACTGCTCATATGTGCAGGAAAAACAATGCTACCCAGAAGATCCACTGGCAAGGGGAAGGCCACGTTGTCGACCCCAGCGAAAAGCAAAGAAAAACCCTCACAACCCCAAAAGAAAAGAAAATGGGGGATGCTACTTCCAGTATTACTGGTGAGGAAGCAGTAGCTGCTGTCGCTGCTATGAGACAGCGACCCACTGGTGAAAGGGAATATGGTCTCAACAGCATACCAGTGCAATCCAGGAAATGGTGGGGACGCCGCAACCCAAGCATGTTCACCCTGAAGGGGCCATTAAGGAAGGGAGTCTAAGATCAAAATTCCTAGGGATTTGGCGGAGCATCCATGAGTTGGGGTTGGGATATGTGTTCAGACATAATGGTGACATCAACCTCAACTTAGTCCGAGAATTCTACGCAGGGTTTGACCCTAAGGAAAGAACGGATTGGTGCCAATTCGTGGGCACTTGGTAGATTTTTCGGCCAAGGCCATTTGTGACTTCCTAGGTGCACCAAATGTTCCGGTGGAGCCTCTAGAGAAATTCATCCGCCAACCCAACTATAGAGAGGTGAGGCACACACTTTGTGGGGTTGATTCCACATCTGCTTGGATTGGGGATAGAGCCATAAATCACCATAAAAGATTTCCAAAGAAGAAAATGAAGGTTGAGACCCAGGTGTGGCTTAAAGTGATTAATGCACGGATACTACCATGCAACCATCACACCTTAATCAGCCGAGAGAGGATTTATGTGCTCTACTTCCTCATGACGGGTTTCATAACTCAGTTTCTGCTAAATGAGAATGTAGCGATTGAGCCCAACTTTGACCATACCATTGATCAATTCCAACGAGAGATTGACATCTTTGGCCTAAGACTGAAGGAAGAGCCCTCCCTGACCAATGCAGAGCACAATGTGCGGGATGACAGCTTCATGGCCCATATTTATGGGATGATGGATTTGCAGTTGCGAATAAGAGGTCGGCTGACGTCAGTTGATGAAAGAGTTGAATTGGATCACAGGTACCCGCTAAATGCTCATGCGCTGCAGATGATTGGAGCGGGTGAGGGATACATGCTCCCTGATGATGAGGATATCAACACTCCTAACGACTATGATGCAGATCCAATGCGCTCGGATGAGGAAGATGATGACGAAGATGAGCATGAGGAGGAGTGGAGAGCGTCAGATGATGACGATGCTGAATGATCAGGGAGTTTCTTGTACCTTGCTTCTTTTACTGCTTTTGTCTATATAATGCACTGGGGACAGTGCATGGATTAAGTATGGGGTGTGTATGTTGTATTATGTTGTACTTATGAAGTGTGGAATTTGTGTATTGTATGTGGGTTTGTAATGTTGTAGTCGTATTCATGATAGTAAATGATTTTCTTTCTTTTACGTTTTTGTAGTTTTTTTAAATATATTTAATTTTTTTTTTTTGGACTTTTCTCGACGATGGACCTCTTAGACAGCTCTCTTGAGGGAAGTAAGTCTAAAGAAAATACCAAAAAGATTTTTTTCCTTTAGTTAGTGTAGTAATTCCCCCTTGGTTTTCTTTGGACCACGGTTCTTTTCCAAGGGTGTAACTTGAACCGAGTAATTTAAATTAATGTTTATTTTTGTTTTTAGAGTAGTTAAAAAGAAACTGAGTAACTTAGAAATACCCCATGACATGTTTGATGCCGGCATATTAGGTTATGACATACATTCTGCTTTCCCTTATATTTGGTTTGACATGTGATGCCTGAGTAAAAATAAATAGTCTATTTTGTGACGCCTTAGCTCAGTTGTTTGACTTGTATGCTACATAGTGTTATGTTGCTTAATTCTCTCAATTCTGTGTGCTTGCTTGACTTGAGATTTGAATAAAACCGTTGTGATTGAGTCATGTGCAATGTGTGATTGAGGTTTAGTGATTGTATATGCTATCCTGTGTAGTCTAGAACTCGCCCCGTGTGTTAATCGAAGCGAAATTGTAGGTTATGCTAGTCTAGGAGATGACGTAGGCATTTTCTTGCTTGATCATGGATGTGCTTGTCACATAAGAATTACATTTTCCATTGCTAGCCCCTTTGAGCCTTTAGACCTTTTCTTTGGTACCCACATTACAAGCCGTATCCCTATTTTGTTCTTAATTTGAGATTTTTTCACCTTTTCCTCCTAAGGCACTTAGTCGCTAAAATGAGTAAGGTGAGATATTGGGGATTAACTTTTGAGTGGAGCCATGGAAAGACTCGTCAGTGCACTAAAAAACTGTATTCAAAAGTCATTAGCCATCGAATCTTCATGTATGGAGTGCTTAATTGAAGAAGGTACACACCTCCAAAAAGATACACACCTCCAAATTTTATTAGTTGTGCTAGTGAGAATATAGAAGTGCTTAATTGAAGAAGGTACACACCTCCAAAAAGATACACACCTCCAAATTTTATTAGTTGTGCTAGTGAGAATATAGAAGTGCTTAATTGAAGAAGGGCTATGTTGAATATGAATTGTGGCAAGGGAATTGGTTGAGAAGAGNTGTGAGAGTGAGTGAATTTGTTCAATTGTGTGACGTCCTTAAATAATGTTCAAAAGTATATTTGAATGTGTGGACTAGATATATTCACTCTCTTGTTGTTGGTGAGGGCACATGATCTCATGAACGATTAGTAATATTGTAATTTTCTTGTTGGGTAGGTGCGTGAATTAAGAGGGCTTAGTAGTTGCAAGTCGACTCTTGAGGTTGGGTTGTTGCAATTAGGTTGTTGGTATAATTGATTGAATTGTTATACTTGGGCATGTTTAAAGAAGGGAAAGAATGTGAAATTTTGTATGTTCATACTTGATTGCCGGTATCGATCATAGTTAAGGGGTAATGTGTGTGATTGAAAAGTAAAATACTCCTTGTTAATGAAATGTGTACGTGTTAAAGGATATTGCTCGAGGACGAGCAAGAGTCTAAGTGTGGGGTGTTGATGCGTGGCTAGAATTCATAGTTTTAAGCATTATATACCTTACATTTTATGTGCTTTTGTGATAAAAATACACGTTATATGTGCATAATGGAGTCTATTTCATGTGTAGGTGAATTGGAGATGGAAACTGAGCTAAATAGGTGCATAAACATCGAAAATACGCTCAAGAGTCAAAAAGGAGTGACTCGGGCAATACCCGGGTGTTTGGCCCCTAAAGCTAGGCATGCCCAGGCGTTAAGGGGGCGTTTGGCCCTTAAGGCCAGGGTAACCCTGGCATTAGCCAGTGGTTAGACCCCTAACGCCAGGCCTGCCCAGGCATTAAAGGGGGCGTTTGAGGCTTAACGCCTGGGTGCCTGGTCCAGTCAATTCCGAGTTTTAAAGGTTTTTAAGTATTTCCCAGTTGGAATAGAAGTCTCCTACACGTTTATGGTTTATCCCAAATGTATAAATAGACCCAATAACACAACTTTGAAGGAGGATGCCGTTTTTGGAGAGAATATACACACAAGATCATTGAAGAAGCAAAGGATTATCACTTTTCTTCATCTTAATCTAGTATTTTCCATTTATGCAAAGACTTATGCAATTTTTTAATTCTAGTATGAGTGGCTAAACACCCATTGTTCTGGGGTTGTGGTTTAGCCATGAATATTGTTATTCGATATTAACTTAACCTTGATTTTAATTCGCTCAATATATTGTTGTTTTTTCAATTCGGCGTTTAATTGCTTAATTGTTTGGCCAGCAGTTAGGTTCTATATACTATCTATGTTATGCTTGGGATAGCCGTATGTAGATTAGAGAAACATTGAAGAGAGCGCGATCTTAACCCTTCAGGGGAGCGGATTTGTGGTTAGGATAGGAATATACCTAGTCACCGTGCTTAATTAAACATCGTAATCTTAGTGCGTTCTAATAGATTAATTTCATAGGAATATAGGCGTTAATCTATTGAGAATAGGCGAGTAGTACTTCGGGAGAAGGCTATGAGAGCATTTATCGATTAATTAGCAACCATGAGTGAATTATATGAAAGGGAGAGTTAATCAGAATGCAATATGAATGGTGAATTGATCACAACCCTGGAATATTTGTCTCTATTGAATACACAACAATATTCTCGTTACTTGATAATTAGTTCATATAATCGTAGAATAAATTAGTTATATTCTTGGATTTTGTTTTGGCTCGATTAAATAGCAATTAGAGTGATTCAATAAGTAGTTTACGCAAGTCCCTGTGGGTTCGACATTCGATTTAACATTATATTACTTGCTACGACCACGTATACTTGTGTGTGCGGTTTGGGACCAACACACGTGCTCATCGTCGACCTCTGCCTCTGCCCCTAGCGACATCTGCTCCGGGGGTAACGTAATCAGGAACTACAGCTCGTGTCCTCACCATCTTTGAGAGAATGTAATGATTAATTTCAAGCATCAAGATCAATGAACTCGCACGATATGAATGAAGGAAGTGAAATTGTCCTAATAGTTCCGTAGCCTCTCGAAGATAACTACTGACGTCACCGTACCGATCCGCAAGACTCTACTAAACTCGCTTATGACTCGTAACACCTATGAACCTAGAGCTCTGATACCAACTTTCACGATCAAATTTCCCCTCCGTTGGTATCGTGATGGCACCTAGTCTTAGGGACTAGGTAAGCCTAACTTTTAATGAATAACAAAAACAATTAAAGAAAATCTAACAGTCTCAATCTGGAAACCTTTACAAAATTTATAATTTCTCAAAATCAGTAGTACAAGTTATAATCTCTATAGAGTTTACTACAACTTCTAAATACAACTGTTTGGAAATAAGTAAAAAGAGTGTAAGAACAAAATATGACGGTAACTCCGAAACCCGCGAACGATGTAGGGTTTTTTACCTCATGTCTCCACAACAACAACCGCGCTGCTAGCTATCAACCGACCGGCTACGCAAAACCTGGAATTTGCACAAAAATGTGCAGAAGGGTAGTATGAGCACACCACCGTGGTGCCCAGTAAGTATCAAGACTAACCTCGGTGAAGTAGTGATGAGGACTAGTCAAGATACCCATCGGTCTAATTAACTGAACAAGTAAAAATATAGGGCGACGGAATATGACATTTACATAAAGGCTTCACAATATGGCTGACAACACAGTAAAATTTAATAAAGGAAAGGAATAACAGGTATTGGCGGAAAAGTCGTAAAAATAACACGAAAAAGTAAATGGAACACAACCTAAATCCGAAATGCAATTATGCAACAAGTACAAGTAATAACTCAACAATTTCAATTACCTTTCCATCAAGTTCTTACTCATCTCCACGAGGACCCCAACCTCGTACTAATCACTACTCATGGGTCCCAATATTTGAACCCTAACATTTGGCATCTTGTACCCCCATTTCAGCTAATAACTGCACGGACGACTCACGTGCCAATTGGAGTCATTTCCACATATAAGGCAAGTATTACAAGGGTATGTAAACTCAACAATTACAAGGTAGCCCCCCTTATCCTGATAAGGGTGCTTAGCTACGTGTATGCTTGTGTAGGTGTCCTAACATAATTCAACCGGCTAATAAGTATAAGGAAAAAGGACGGGCAACACGTACAATGTTTCCTCACAAATTGTCACAAGAATAAGCTCACACAGGAATGCCCCAAGTCTAACAAAAATATCACAAACAATCCCTTACATAGCCCACCATGTCTCGCCACGTGTGCAATAATAAAGTAAATGCCCGCATTGTCTCGCCACACGCGCACAACAATGTTCCCACCTTGTCTCGCCACATGCGCAACCCACATATACATATCCCACCTTATCACACCATATGTGCAATATCAATAAAAAACACGACATGGAAGAAACCTCGTGCAAATTCCCATATCAACAACCGCACGGTAGAAACCTCGTGCATCACAATAACAACAATTTTACGACAGAAACCTCGTGCATCACCACAACAAGTACAACAACAACAATGACAATAATACAAGATACAGTAAATACATCGACTCAAGAACCTTCGATCACAAGAAAGTCAAGGCTAGTTCACAAGGAATACACACATTAAATAAGGCTAGGCATAATAAGAACAACTCGACAAGGAAGAAAATAGCATGTAACAGTCGTACCCAAGTGCACGGTTCAACAACAGGAAACTAAGATGAATCCGATAACTCTATCTAAGGGCAAGTCAACTAAGGCATAGGATATCTAAACTTCCTTTAAGTTTGAGTCGTTACAAAGATATTCAACAATTTCACTTAATGACAAGCAGCGCGAAGATAACCATAACCTCAATTAAGACCAAACAATTATAGGATGAGATGATGATAATTACAAATAAAGATAAGTAGTTAGGAAGATATAGCATGACAATAAAAGGGATAAAATCTTCAGTTAAGTCAATTAGGAATCAAATAGGCAATAAAAGTGAATCCAAAAGAAAGTAATTCTAATTTAAGCAGGTAGAGAGCAAACTAGTAATTAGGAATTTAGTCATATCAAGAACAAATTCATACTCACTGAATGTAAGGACCTAAGATCCCTAAAAGGCCAACTTTCCATAAATAAGTCCCATCACGCACTCGTCACCTCGCGTACACGGACTACAATCAACATAGAAGACTCAAATCCTAAGGGGTAATTTCCCCCACATAAGGTGAGGCTAGATACATACCTCAAAGACGACAAACCGGTAATCTAAAATGAACTTCTCGGGTGAAAAGACCTCTAGACGGCTCAAATCCAACTAAAATAACTCCAAAGCACAAATAAAACTTATAAGAAACTATTCCGGATCATAAAGTTTCAATCTTTACAAAAATCTAACGACCCAAAAGTCGACCCCCAGGCCCTCACCTCGGAACCCGAAAATTTTTACAAAGCTCGAAAACCCATTCCAGTATGAGTTCAACCATATAAAAATTATTAAATTCCGATACCATTTTGTCCCTCAAATCATGAAAATTTCATTTTGAAAATTTCTTCATAAATCAACATTTTCCTCAACTAAAATCACAAATTAGATGATAAAAACAAGGATTAAATTAATTCTAGGTGAAGAACACTTACTCAATCGAATTTGTTGAAAAACCCACCGAGAATCGCTCAAAACCGAGCTTTACAAGTCAAAATATGGTGAAAATGGTCTAACCCTCGATTTGGAAAACTTATATTCTGCCCAGATGACTATGCATCGCGATCACGGAGATTGGGTCGCGATCATGGAGAAGAGAATTGACGCTGCCAAGAGAGACCCTTCACGATCGCGAGTGAAGGGATGCAAACGCGATGAACAAATGGGCAGGAGCTTGCGCAAACACGGGGAAAATGATGCAAACGTGAAGAAGAAATAGCCAACAGCCCCAAGCTCCTAATTTACACTATGCGAATGCGATGGAACAGATGCGAACGCGGAGAGGAAGAAAGTAAACCTTTGCGATCGTGAGAGGTGTTACGCGAATGCAATGAAAAAAATTAGGCTGATCAACAGAAGACTATGCGATCGCGAAAGAGAGCACTATACACTAGAAACCAACAATCAAAAAATGGAAGAAATTGGCCCGAGGCCCATCCGAAACACACCCGAGGCCCCCGGGACCCCGTCTAAACATACAAATAAGGTATATAACCTTACACGGACTCGCTCAAGGTCTCAAAGCACATAAAAAAAAATCCAAAAATGCAAATTACGCCATGATTCGAACTATGAACTTCCAAACCTTCCAACTTCCAAAACTCGTGCCGAAACCAATCAAACAAACCCGGAATGACTACGCCATATTTTGCAGACAAGTCCCAAAAGACATAACAGAGCTGTGCCAACTCTTGGAATAACATTTCGACCCCGATATCATAAAAGTCAATTGTGGGTCAAACTTCTCCATTTTCCAAACTTCAAATTTCCCAACTTTCGCCGAATTGCCTCAAATTACTCTACGGGCCTCCAAATCCAAATTCAGACGCACGCCTAGGTCCAAAATCACCACACAAAGCTGCTGACATCATCCAAAACTTATTCCGGAGCCGTTTACACAAAAATCAAATTCCAGTCAAATTCCCACTGCTTAAGCTTCCAAAACTAGAATCCTTCTTCCAATTTAACTCTGAATCATCTGGTAACTGCATTCAATCATTAACTCAAGTCGATACACATCCTTTGAAGTTGTACAAAAGCGGAACGGAGCATAAATTCTCAAAATGACTGGTCGGGTCGTTACATTGGGGTAATGAACACAAAGTTGAGTGACCACCCATGAAATTTACTCGACATACTACATAGTCTCTTTTTTGTACGAAAATTTCTAATTTTTTACTATATTCAGTTTGAGATAAAAGGAAATTACATAGTCTTCAAAAAAATATATAGGTACAATGATTAAACCCCTCCTAGAGAATGTGGCTAGATTCATCGGATCCAACTCCCCTCCATTTTCTAGTCTCCCCATTTCTCCTAGTTCCTACTTGTAATGAGATAATTGTTGTTGCACCTCATTTTTATCCCAAAAGATNATATATATATATATATATATATATATATATATATATATATATATATATATATATTATTATTATTATTATTATGGATAGTCATGGGTTAAAGAGTTTTTTCAAATAAAATGACAAATTTTTTATAAGGATTATTTTATTTATAGAGTCGCCAATTGGAATTGAGTTTTGGTGATCCAAGTCACTGTGGCTCCCCCCTTTTTCTCGCGAAATCGAGTTTCGACATTTTTTGGACAACTCCCTTTCTTTTGGGATGTGAGTATGGGATTTGAAGAGTCGCCACCTAACGGATGAAGGTGCATTAGGGGGCCTAGAGCAGTTAACTCATGAAACTACTTTGCATCACTAGAGATCGGGTAAGGGCTCAAAATTACCTTGATGGGAAGGTATTAGGCACCCTTCGAGGTCCACAATGAGGGGTCCCGACCGAACTTAATTAAGTGAATTAGTCTTAAAGGAAAATAAAGTAATTTAGACAACTATTATCAAAACATGAATTAAAAGGGGTCCTATGTTTTTTAGCCTATAGGATCATTTTCATGCAATACTTGGTAACTTTCCCCAAGTTGGGGTGCTACACATAGTATTAGCGCGGGTCATCATTTCCTTTACTACCCAATTACTATCTTTTAGTTGTTACTTAAACGTTCTAGTAGCTTCTAATTTATGCCTTATGCGTGCACTACTCGTCCCTTACCTATGGTCCTAGAGGTGTTTAGGACCACTATTTAAGGTAGTTCTAGACTGACCTATGTTGCTTAAAATGAGAAAAATCTAGGCGAAAACAAAATTCAGATAGCACTATCATGTAAGGAGAAAAAAAGGGCTCATGTTAACCTGCACAAGTAACAACAAATGCATGCAGTTCAATCAACAAATTTCATTAATTTAGGATCCTATAGGCAGGATATATAGATGGGCATAAACATGATGTAAGAAACCAGTTTATTAAAACGAGCATTGGGACCTATTGACTTGCCTACTGATTTGATTAAATTCTGAATCTGGGCAAATTTCAAGCAGCAAGGGATCACGGTTTTTAGACCCATAATTCTTAATAACCCTACAAGTTTGCCTAAGTAACAACCGGAGCAGAATCTTATGGGCATGGTATCTACAATTGTTAATTATAGACCTATAACATGGTTTCTGAGCGAGTTACTGATTTTAGCTCATGAAAACATATTTTATCTCTTTAGATCCTATATGCATGCTTTCTAATTTGCATAAATAATTAACTCCTATAGGTATGATTTCTAAGTGTTGAAACTGATTTGTTTTTTTCTTACAGACATGGTATCTTTTTTTTTTTGGTAACTAAAACTTTTATTACCAAGTAATATTTACACGGATTTTCTATAGCTTGTTCTGGACATACGCCCCAGACTAAGCTACTTTTTCCTTTCCTCTAATCTCCCTGTATCTCTATGTATACATTTAACTAAACAGTAGGATAAGAATTCAATCCAATATGTTTCGTTTTCAAATATTTCTTTACATTTTCTTTACAGTGTATATCTTGTGCTAAACTTCTAGTAATTGTTTCAGCAGTCCTCTGTACTTCTTGAAAGACTCTAGCATTCCTTTCTTGCCAAATATAGTATATGCTACCAACCAGCATCATCCTATAGATTTCAGCAGTTGCACTCCTACCACGACAATGTTGTTCATCCCATTGCAGCTCATGTTCCCAATCCATAACTGGTCTAACAATCTTCAGCAATCGTAACATAGCAACCCATATTATCTTTGAGAATGGGCATACAAAGAATAAGTGATTCATGTTCTCTGCTTCTGTATTGCATAATGGACATGAGTCATCTTCTACACATCCCCACCTTTTTAATTTGTCTCTTGTTTGGAGTCTTGTGTGAGCAGCCAAATATCCCATGAATATTCATTTTGGTAATCTAGCATTGTTCCAGATGATCCTTCTCCATGAAACTTTACTGAATTCTCCTCTATTCTTCAAGTACACATCTTCAATACTGAAAGTCTTCATTCTAAGCGCATCATCCTCTGTGTAACATGCTTCTTTCAAAATACTTCTTGGCTTTAGAGATTTTTTGAATCACCAAAGATGCCTGTTTTGGTTCAGTCCCCCAGCCAGGATTGTACTTTTTATATTATACATGAACCCATTGCACCCATAAGTTATCCTTCTTTTTGCACAAGTTCCATAGTAGCTTGCACATTGCAGCTTTGTTCCATGTGCCTATATCCAGCAAATTCAAACCTCCTGCTACCCTTGGACAACACAATTTATCCCAAGTTATAAGTGCCTTCCTTGTACTCTCAACGTTTCATGTCCATAAGAACTTTCTATAGATACTTTCAACCAACAGAATGAGCTTCTTAGGAAATAGGAAGATTTGAGACCAATACACTTGGATGGAGAACAAGATGCTTTTGATAAGTTGGACTCTTCCTGCATAGTTTAGGAACTTAGTAGTCTAGGACTGAATTCTCCCTACCATCTTCTCAAGTAATGGCTGATATTGTAGCAATGTCATTATTTTAGTACTCAAAGGTACCCCCAGGTATCTCATTGGGAGGATCCCTTTTGAGAAACCTAGCATTGTTAATATCTCTTGTTCAATGTCATCTCTAACTCCTCCAAAGTAGATTGAACTTTTCCCTGTGTTAGCAACTAGACCTGAGGCTTGTGAGAAATCTTGAAAACATTGGTATAGCATCTTTACATATACATAATCACCTCGGCAGAATAGTAGAAGATCATCAGCAAAACTAAGTTGTACTATGTTCAACTTAGCACATTTTGGGTGGAAGTTAAAATCTGGACTCGTCTTTAAAGTCTTCAACAATCTTGTAAGGTATTCCGTAGCCAAGACAAATAGATAGGGGGATAATGGATCACCTTGCCTCAATCCCTTTTTTGCCTTGAAAGGTACTGAATGTTGTCCATTTATAACTATGGAATATGATACACTTCTCATACATACCATAATCCAGTTCACAAACTTTCCTGGAATTTGTATGTTCCTTAGCACCTGCTCCATGTAGTCCCATTCAATAGAATCATATGCTTTCTTCATATCCACTTTTAACATGCATCTAGGAGATATACCCTTCCTTCCATAACCTTTAACAAGCTCATGGCTCATTGTTATGTTGTCATTGATCAATCTCCTGGGATAAAAGCTGATTGAATTTCATCTACAATATCATTCATTATGCCTTGCAACCTGTTTGTTAGTACCTTCGAGATAATCTTATAGAGTATGGTGCAACAAGAAATTGGCCTGAAATCTGAGACTCTATTTGGGTTTGGTACCTTAGGAATTAAAGTCACTGTAGTGCAATTGATTGGTTGATATAGTTTGTCTTCAGAAAAGAACTACAACACTGCTTCAGTAATCTTCTCCCCATCCACTGGCCAGGCTTTTTTGAAAAATACTGCATTAAAACCATCGTAACCTGGTGCTTTGTTGTCACTTATCCCCATAAGTGCTCTATATATTTCCTCTTTTGATACATCTGCTATCAACTGCCTCTGTTGTTGTTTGTTGATCAGTGGCCCTTCTCTCACTATTGCTGGATTAATAGTTGGAAGTTTTCCAGCCGCTGATCCTAGTAACTGTTTGTAGAATCCCATTATCTCATCTTCCACCTCATGTTTTGTCTGTGTCACTGTTCCATTGCTTCTTGTTAAGTTCTGTATCTTGTTTTGGGAGTTCCTGCTCTTCATGTTTGCATAGAAATAGGCATTGTTGCCATCTCCTAGCTTTAACCATTGTATTCTTGATTTTTTCTTTAGAATACTTTCTTCCACCCTTACCCATTTCTCTCCAATTGCAACTTTAACTTTTTTTCAGCTAGTATCATATTTTCTGGTTGGCCAGGTTTTCTCATTTGCTCCTGCAGAATGCATAGTTGTTCCCTGCATTCTATGATCCTTCCTCCTACATCATTATATTCATCAACATTCAATTTCTCCATGGCTTGCTTTACCTTTTTCAGTCTTTCCCAAACATCTCTCATTTGTTGTCTGTGCTACTTCCTTTCTAAGCTTTGTTTACTATCTGCATAAAGTCCTTATGATCAACAAGATGGTTCAAGAACTTGAAAGGCTTAGGTCTTGATTCTTCTTTGTCTTCAAATGTAATGCTCAATGGTTCGTGATCAGAACATCCCAGATCCATTACCCATACCTCTAGATGACGCATTTTCAGCATTAACCAGTGCCTTATCAATCCTACTGTATGTGTGACCATTTTTCCATGTGAAGCTTCTACCACTAGTCCTCAACTCAGCCAAAACAGCATCATCCACAAAATTATTGAAGTCCTTCACTTCCATCTCTTGTGCAGGATTCCCAATTTGCCTATCCTTCTTAGACCTTATGGAATTGAAGTCCCCCATGATTAGCCATGCCCCCTGTACTTTGCTATTAACTTGCAATAGATCCCTCCACAATTTTCTTCTGTCATCCACAGTATGCAATCCATAGACTGTTGTGAATTCAAACCTCACATTCATGTTCTTGATAAGAATTGCAACATGAATGAATTGTTCTGACTTCTCCATCACCACACATTCCACTTCTTTAACATCCCATACCAACCAGATTCTCCCTTTACTACTCTGTTCATAATTATCTAGCCAATCCCAACCTGTAGTGATCCTCTTAATTATTTGACTAGCTTTTTGCTCCTTCACTTTATGTTCTAGTAATGCAATCATACTAACCATATTACTTCTTATAAACTTCTTAATCTCCTTCTGTCTTGGAGTCTTGTTTAGACCCCTAATATTCCATGTTATCAACTTCATACTGGAATGAATATAGCTTGTGGACACCCTTCTGCCTCCTTTGTCTACTCGAGCCTTCACCCAATTGACTTTGGTGCATTAGTTGGAATCCAGATTCTACTAGAATATTAAATCCATTAATGGTATTAATTGTATCCTCCCCCATTTTCTCCTTGCTTCTAGCTATAGACTTCCCTATTTCTTTTGTCCAGCTCTGCTTCCCCTCTCCACAATCAATCCTTGCATTTGAGTTATCAGTTTTACTGGTTACCTCTTCAATCATTACCATTTGGTTCCTCTTTGCAGGTACTGGTATCTGTTGATCTACCTTGTCATTGCTTCTTGCTTTTGGTTTCCACTCTTGCCTCTGCTTCTGTTGTTTTATCTTATTCTTCTGCATCTATTGTTCATCTTTCCCACATCTATGCCCAATTTGCCTAAAACTCTGGCAAAATTCTGGCACCCAATCGTAGGCTACTCTTTGATTAAATTCTCTTCCATTTGAATCTGTTACTTTGATGAACTTTGGGAGTTCTTTTGTTACATCCATCTCAATCAAAACTAGTGCATAGGTAATTCGATCCAACTGAGTAGTGCAAGCATAAACATACAATCCCTATAGAAGACTGATTTTTACATCTCCTATAGGCATGATATCTAAGTTGAAACTGATTTTTACTCCCTATAGGCATGAATTCTATTAATCACATATGGGCAGAATTTTAGACAAGGCACCAGGAAAGTTTATTAATTCACACAAATATGATCCTATATACATGATCATTAATGCACGTTGAGGTTGGAAATATGTGTAGATTCTATGAACATGGATTCTAATACAGAATTAACAAAAGACTTATAGGAAGTGTCTCTAATATGTCGAAAATATGAAGATTCAAAGTCACAAACAGTCAGGAAAACATCCTATAGGGCGGGATCTCTAAACGAACAGTAGCATGTACATATGGAACCAACACAATAGACCTATAGGTAGTATTTTTACCCGAGTTTTTTAACAAAGATATAAAAAAAAACCTCAGCTTTTGTTAATAACCCCAAATCTGTTTATTACAGAGATTATTACATTATTACAGCCCAGTAATGAATAAATTATACAACAAAATTCATTATACTATAGGGAGCCTTCATAGGCCCAATATTAACCTGGAAACTAGGCCTTCAAGCAAATCAAGTCTGAAGTATACAGGTGGTTCATCCATGATACACAAAATTGGGCTTCTGGTGTGTCAAAGTTCCCAAGGGCCTCAGGGACCCCAGGCAATGCTCACACCAGAACTTTACTTAGAGAAATAATAGTTTGTACAAAATTGGAAGACCAGCCCCAATGTGTCAGAGTTCGGAGGAGTCTCAAAGACCCTAGGAAGTGCTCACATTGGGGGTGGTAGGACCCTAAATACCTAAGAGTAGAAATTTGAAAAACCAGTATATAAAGAGTAGGGGAACAGTTTTAGAAAATAGTTTAGTCTCTCGAAGCAAACATATTCAGATTACATAGAGTTGTACTAGGAAACAAATAGAACCTATATTTAGCACGTAGTTCAAGTAGATTGGTACTTGTTCAGACGAAATACTCATACTAGTATCACAAAAGGACACTTAACATGCAGAATTGGCCACACATTGCATGGTTGCAGTATCTAGTAATGTTCAGAATAGGGAACATACAACTAAATCAAACAAGGTTTCACATTATTGGAAATAACTTAGTTTAGAATTGTCACTAAGTGGAATCATATAGGTGTATATCAAACAGAAACATGCTGAGGTTTGAAATAAACTAACCAAACAAGCACATAGAACAGAATAGGATAACGTGAACTAAAGCATGCCAGTTGAGAAAGAAGTAAGCAGGAATCATAGATCAGACAGAAGCATGCTAAGGTTGAAATAAAATAACCACATAAGTACATAGAACAAAATAGGATAACAGGAGTTAACACATACCATTTAGGAAGAAAGTAAACAGGAATGTAATGTCAATTTGGATCCAGAGAGTTTAGCCTTGGCTTCCAGCTGGCTAAATAGTGCAGCAAATCAGAGTGATAGAAAGAACTCAAGTTTATGAGAGAACAGACAACTTTGAGAATTTTGAATTGTAAGAATCGTTCAGTAAAAAAGTTGTGCGTGTGAGTGTAAGAGTCTCAGGACATAATTAAAAGGACATAATCACGTAAGTATTACTTAAATTAAGGAGAATCTTTCACAGAATAAATCAACAGACAAGATTAGGGCTAAATAAGGTAAGCAGTAAGTCTAGAAATCAATTATAGGTCGGTCATAATAATCAAAGCCCAAGAATCAGGTCAGTAAGGAAAATAAGGAAAGTATCCCCAATTATACATAAGATAAAAATCTGCTAAGGAAATATCAGTATTAAAGGAAAGCATAATTTCAAACCCTAATTAGGCAAGTAAATCAATTAAGCACTTTAATTGACAGAGCCAAAGTAAACGGGAAAAACACTATAACAAACAGTCGAATAATTGAAACCCTAAGGCATATCAAAGACATAGACATGAAACTCAAGTAAAAATTAGTCGAAACAGTAAAGAAGCAAACCAGAGTTGAAACATTTAAACGTTTGAACATTTTTACAGAAACCCCAATAGAAATCAAAACCCTAGCTTTTAGGAAAAAATGAAATCAGTTAATAATAATAGTAAAACTAGAAAATCTTAAGGAAAAAATACCAAAAAAAAAAAAAAACAAAAAATTGCTTCAGATCTAAAGAGATCTAAACGGATTTAACCAGAAATAGCTAGGTTCATGAAAACAACAGAGATGAATCAAGTCTGGTTTGAACCAGAGATTTGAAAACATAAAACACGAAAGTATTAGTACTCACAAACATAAGAGGAAATATAGATGGATTAACCGAGAAAGGAGAGATTTTTTAACCAAATCTGGTTCGAATCTCTTGAGATTATCCTCAAGAAACATGAAAACCAAACAACCGGTAGAGAGATAAGGCTGGATAAGGCATGGAATCGGAGGAAAACCTCATGAATCAAGGGGATATCAATGACGTCGTTCTAGAGTTAGAAGGAGGGGGGATGAGAGAGAAGAGAGGAGGGAAGGGGATTGAAGGACGGCAGATTCAGAAACAATGAGGGTAGGGTTAGGAGGTTTGTGTAATTAAAAAAGGAAAGGGTGTCCTGGACCGTTGATCTTCTGAGATCAACGGCCATGATTACTTCTAGGCTGGGGCGGATTATGCATATTGGGTTATTGGGTATTGGGTTATGGGTTAGGATAATTGGGCTGATAGTTAATGGGCTGGGGTCCGGAAATTAATTAAAAGGGTTATATTTTAAATACCAACTCAATTTAATAAAATAATTTATAAAATTAATTAATAAATGATGAAATATGCTATTTGTGTATGAAAATGATTTAAATAATTATTTAATATTATAAAAATATAAAGAGCTATTTTCGTGTAAAAAATAAAGTAATTATGCATACATGGGCTATTATTGTAAAGTTATTGCAATTATAACCTAAAGATGTAGATGTAATTATGCATAAAATAATGAAAGCTTAATATAAATATAAAATGATAAAATTAAGCAATAAAATTATTATAAAAATATTTGTGATGCAATTAGTAATTATTTAGATAATAAAATGATGGAATAAATTAATTTAAAATCCTTTAAAATTACCAAAAATTATGGAAAAATACTAATGGATGCTCATGCATTATTTTGAAAATATATATGCATTTTGATATATATTGAAAAAATTGGGTATCAACAGCTACCATTCTTTACCCGGGAAGGATGAAAGAGTTGTCGGGTAAAGATATGATGACCAATTTTGACCGAATAGAGTGATTTGAGAGATATAGGCTGCACTCTGGTTTCCGTACTGCCTACATATCCCTGGTTTTACAGGAATCAGGCCGCGTGTAGTTCTAGATCCTCCGGCGAAATAAACCGATGAAGCTATCAGAAGGACGGACACAAGGTTTCGATTAGGTAAAACAGTTATGGTGAGCGGTCAGGTTTGAAATAGTCTGAGGGAACTGGAGCAGGATTGCTCCTGTTGGGATAACAGTTACTCACTGGGTCACCTTCAAGTCAAAATATGTATTTCAAGCATATACGTATAACTTTGCGTAAATTTAGACTTGATCCAAATGGATTCGTTGGCCATGAAATGATGTTCTCGGGCCATGAAAATGGTGCCTCCGAACCATGACGCCTTTGAATAATGATGTGAAAGTTTTAGAAATCCTCAGGTCATGGCATGCTGTCTTCCAGCTATAAGGGTAGCGCCTTCAGACTATGACGCCTTCGGATAAGTTGGCCATATTTCAGCCCATAAGGTGCAGAGACATGATGCTAGAAGGTATAATACAGGGCTTAGTCTTGTATGAAGTTGAGGGCAGATCTTAGCCCGAGAGAAGTGAACAATGCAAGAGAGACAGTGCTTAGTCTCGTGCGAGATTCGGGACAGTTCTTAGTCCCATGCAAAGAGAAGGCAGTGCTTAGACTTATGCAAATAGGGAGCAGGGCTTAGCCTCATGCAAGATTCGGGGCAGTTCTTAGTCCCACACAAAGAGAAGGCAGTCCTTAGCCTTATGCGAGTAGATAGGCAAGGCTTGGCCTCATGCAAGATTCGGGACAGGGCTTAGTCCCATGCAAATAGAAGGCAGTGCTTAACCTTATGCATGTGAATAGGCAGGGCTTAGCCTCATGCAATATTCGGGACATGGCTTAGTCCCATGCAAATAGAAGGCAATTCTTAGCCTTATGCAAGTGAAGAGGCAAGGCTTAGCCTCATGCAAGGTTCGGGACAATGCTTAGTCCCATGTGTGAGACCCCATGTGTTTTTTTCTCTTCTCTTACGTAAAATACGTAACGTGGCGTGGTTATATTAGGTATATATGATTGGGTATAGAACATTGGGAGAATAAGACTGAAAATGTGTGGTAATATCAAGGAACTAAACTAAAGCTTTAGGTCAACTGAATCCCTTAAATAAAGGTCCTTGGTTAAAGAAATGGCTCGGGTAGCACCCCGCGCGTTCGGAAGGTTTTAGTTAACTTGCACCTATGGGTTAAGACTGAGAGTGTCTAATATGCTAAGAATAATGTGTTAGGAGTTATTATAATATCACACTGGTCACATGTTAAGTTTTTGAGTCAAGCAAGTTGCGAAATAAAGGTCGGAAAAAGTTATCGTAAATTTCTCTAATAAATTTTCTAAACTTTGGGTCAAATGTATCAGATCATTTATCCCAATATATAAAGCGTTATGGGACCCAAAACCTACCGAATTGAAGGTCTACGAGTTTAGTTTGGAACCAAAAAAACTTCACATCAAACCGACATCGGAGTAAAAGGTTATGACTATTTTATCGTGGACTGTCCGGGCTGAAATCGGGTCGCGAACCGGGTCGGATCAAACAAGTGGTATAAGTCGGCAAATTCGACTTTTAAGACCCCAAAACATTTCATTTTAGTCCCAAAACAGTGAGCAACCTGAATAGAAGGTCCCATGGTGTTCTTGAATGATTAAGGTGCGTTTTAAACGATTTCTATCGTTAAAGTTTTCCCCCGTGCCTAGAAACGCCATCTCTACGCTTCGCAATCGTTTCCACCTTCTATTAGTTGTGGTTGGAGCTATTTTTGGAAAATAGGAATTTGTTGTTCTTGCTGGTTCTTCAGGCTTCATACTTGGTTTGCCAAGTTAATCATCTTGGGAATCTTTTATGATCGTTTTTACAAAGTTCTACAGTCGTTTCGTCAAGTTAGGGTCATATGGCAAATCTGCCGATTTAAACTCAATTATGAACATCTTCAGATTTAACTTATCTTTCTAAAAGTCGAGTTATGTTATCAAGCTTATTCAAAAAAACATATGAGGTTCCACGAGACATTTGTATGCGATACGAAGGTGATTAGGAGATTATGAGAATAAGAGTACCAATGAACCAAGATTGACTAAGTTCTTGTTATGGCCTATTATGTGCATTCAAAGTTCGTATCATATATGGCATATTATGCATGGACTTCGAGCTATAATCGGAGGTAAGGGTCCAATTTGCTATAAATACTATATATATTGTACAGATGGCTACAGGTTGGCAATATGATACTGGTTAGCTACTAGGAGAGACCGCCTTTTCTAGCATTTGGTTGGTATGTCATGCATTTGCATCAATATATATGTAATCACGACATACAATTACACGAGCATACCATGCATATTTGATTACTATAAGGTCGGATGTCGGCCATGAAGGCTATCAGAGTTTCAGTGTCAGGTGGTATCTCTATTACCCTTTTTACATCAGCTATGTATGATTCTACTTTCTGCCTTACATACCAGTACATTTTTATTCGTACTGATGTCCCGTTGCCTGGGGACACTGCATTATTGTTTCGTGTGTGCAGGTCCAGGTAGAGACTCTAATCGACCCCTCCGCTAGGATTTCGGGGTTCAGCTGTGAGTTGGTAAGCTCCACCTCTTCCTGGAGCTTTTGTAGGGTGGTTACCTTTGTTGTAAAGTTTGGGTATAGTCGGTGCCTTGTCCCGACAGTACTTATGATACTCTTAGAGGCTATTGTGGGCACAGTATTCTGAGTTTCTTTTTGCAGCTTTCAGTCTCCAGCCCATAGGCTTGGCAAGTATATATATGTGTGTAGGCATGTATGTCTTCGGTCACGGCCTCGTCGGCCAGCTATTACTTTATTATTTTGTCTTGTCTACCTTTGTTTATATGGCTTATTGTTATTCAAGTCATGACCTTAACGGTCCAGGCTTAGTATTTCAGATGTTGTGCTGCCCGATTTGTTGGGCCCCCTGTTTAGTTAGCTAGTATGTTTAGTGACTAACTCGATCGAATATAATATCGAGTGCCAGTTGTGACTCCCCTAGTTTGGGGCGTGAGAAACTTGGTATCAGAGCAGGTCGTATCCCAGGGAGTCCACAAGCCATGTCTAATAGAGTCTTTCCTATGGGTGTGTTGTGCACCACACTTATAATCAGGATGCTGTGAGGCATTTAGGAATGGTTATGTTTCTTTCAATTGATAGATCATGCTATAGAGCGAAGTTATAAGAACATATGAAATCCAAATCGTGCTTTGTGTTTCTTATCTAACAGGCTACCTACGCTCAAGAAATGGCACATCGAGAGATAGGTATGGATCGGGGGGAAGGTACCAGTCCTTCCCCACTGGGTCAGAGGGATAGATTTCCCTCTGAGGCACATAGTGAGTCTCCAGTACCCCTAGTTTCAGCTTCCCCAACACTTGTTGGAGCCCAGGGAGATGCAGTACCCCCAGCCTCACTAGTTCCATTGGTACCTGAGGCAGCAAGAGACACAAGACCTCCAGCACCTGTTATTCCCCCATCAGAGACTGGGGAACAGGGGATGAGGGAGATAGTTCAGTTGCTGACTAGGATGGTTTCTATTCATGAGCGACAGCTAGAGTCGGGAGCAGATGCCCGGAGAGATCGGATAGGAAGTTCGACTGTATGAGAGTTTCTTCACTTGGTCCCTCCATTATTTACAGGATCCAGTTCCACTAAGGATCCCCAGGACTTTATAGACCATATTTATAGAGTATTGAGGGTGATGCATGCCTCTGTCACCAAAGCTGTGGAGTTGGCTTCTTTTCGACTACGTGATGTAGCTGTCCTATGGTATGAGGCATGGGATCTAGAGGACCTGATGCTCCACCAGCGAGTGGGAGGACTTCTCTGAGGATTTTTTAGCCCACTATTTTCCATGGGAGGTTCAGGAGGCCCGTCTTGACCAGTTTCTTAGCCTGAAGCAGGGGGATATGAGTGTGAGGGATTATAGCCATAAGTTTAATTTTTGGCGAGGTATGCACCAGATGTCGTACATACCATGAGGGCTAGAGTTCATCATTATGTGGATGGTTTGGGGGATCATCTGATTAGAGACTATAGGGTAGCATCCCTATCGGATGATGTAGATATTTCCCGCATACAACTTTCGCTCAGACTACAGAGGAACTTTCCCGTCGGATTCGTGATACTCGCAGGGATAGGGAGCAGAGTAAGAGGGCTCGTACTATGGGGTATTATAGGGAGCCACGGGGTTATATTAGGCCCCCACTCCATCGATATCCACCTCGGTCAGCAGGTAGTTTCCCACCACAGATGCAGGGCCAGCGGTTTGATCATTATATTCAGTCATGACCCGGGCAGAGCTCAGGCCAGCCTGAGGGCGACTGAAAGGAGCATTCCGCACGGATGAGAAAACCTACTCCTCCATGTACTCAGTACGGTAAGCTGCACACCGGGCAGTGTAGACAGGGTTCGAGTGCATGTTATCATTGTGGGCAGACAGGACATTTTATTAGCCGGTGCCCGGGGTTAGGTAGTGTTGCACTAGCTCAGCCTTCAGGATCTACAGCAGCCTCTTCGCCCTCATCCCGTGCTCCCCGAACAGTTCCATAGCCTACTCAGGGTCGTGGTAGGGAGATAGGTGGAGGAGACACCTCAGGTTCTAGTGGTGGCCAGAACCGCTTTTATGCACTCACATGCCGACAGGATTCAGAGGCATCCTTAGATGTTGTCACAGGTGTATTGAAAATACATTCTCATGCCATTTATTCATTGATAGATCCCGGCTCTACATTTTCATATAGTACTCCATTTATTTCTGGTAAGCTTGACATGAGATCTGAGTTGTTTCCACAGTCAGTTGAGGTGTCTACGCCAGTTGGCGACTCTATTGTAGCTAGTCATGTCTATCGAGGTTGTATAGTGTTAATTAATGACCGTCCAACCTCTGTTGATTTAATCGAATTGGTTATTCTAGACTTCGATGTCATTCTGGGTATGGATTGGTTGGCAGCTTGTTATGCTAATATTGATTGTCGTGCAAAGTTGGTCTGATTTCATTATCCTGGTGAGCCTGTCCTTGAATGGAAAGGTAATGCAGCCACGCCCAAGGGTAAGTTTATTTCATACCTTAGGGATCGGAACTTTATTGCTAAAGGCTATATATACCATCTGGTTCATGTCAAGGATATAGATAAGGAGCCAACGACTCTTCAGTCGGTTCCTATTGTGAATGAATTCCCGACAGTATTCCCTCACGAGCTTCCAGGAATTCCCCCCGAAAGGGAAATCAATTTCTCTATAGATTTGCTTCCTGATACGTAGCCTATATCCATTCCTCCCTACATAATGGCTCTTGCATAGCTAAGGGAATTGAAGGAACAACTGAAGGACTTGCTCGATAAAGGCTTTATTAGGCCAAGTACATCCCCATGGGGTGCTCCGGTGCTCTTTGTTCGAAAGAAAGATGGCTTCTTGCAGATGTGTATTGACTAGAGGCAACTAAATAAAGTCACTATCAAGAATAAGTATCCTCTTCCACAGATTGATGACTTGTTCGTCCAGTTACAAGGTGGCAAATGCTTTTCGAAGATCGACTTTCGATCCGGTTATCATCAGCTACGAGTCAGGGATATTGATATCCCAAAAACAACATTTAGGACGAGGTATGCCCATTTTGAATTACTTGTCATGTCTTTCGGGCTTACAAATTCACCAGCAGCCTTTATGGATCTTATGAACCGGGTATTAAAACCATTCTTGGATGAATTTGTGATTGTGTTTATTGACGACATCCTGATATATTCACGATCAGAAGCCGAGCATGCGGACCACTTGCGAGCTGTATTGCAGACTCTCCAGGACTACATGTTATACGCTAAATTCTCTAAATGTGAATTTTGTCTAACTTCTGTAGCTTTTCATGGTCATGTTATTAACAGCGATTGTATCAAGGTTGATGGCCAAAAGATTGAAGCTGTGATGACTTGGCCGAGGCCTTTGAATCCGACAGAGGTTCGTAGCTTTTTGGGCTTGGCAGGGTATTACTGAAGGTTTGTGGAGGGATTTTCCTCTATCTCTGCACCATTGATGAAACTGATACATGAGGGTGCTAGGTTTCAGTGGACTGAGGCATGTGAACAAAGTTTTCAGGAGCTAAGGAAAAGGCTTACTACGGCACCTATCTTANTATGTGAACAAAGTTTTCAGGAGCTAAAGAAAAGGCTTACTACGGCACCTGTCTTGACTCTTCCGGATGGCACCGAGGGTTATGTTGTATATTGTGATGCCTCGAGAATTGGCCTAGGTTGTGTTTTCATAAAGCATGGTAAGGTTATCGCGTACGCCTCCAGACAGTTGCGGAAACATGAACAGAACTATCCTACGCACGATCTTGAGTTAGCCGCTGTTGTCTTTGCCCTAAAGATTTGGCGGCATTATCTATATGGGGTTCATATTGATGTTTTCACCAACCACCAGAGCCTTCAGTATTTATTTAAATAGAGGGAGCTGAACCTACAATAAAGAAGATGGCTAGAATTACTAAAGGACTGTGATGTTGATATTTTATATCATCCTNGTTGTCTTTGCCCTAAAGATTTGGCGGCATTATCTATATGGGGTTCATATTGATGTTTTCACCGACCACCAGAGCCTTCAGTATTTATTTAAACAGAGAGAGTTGAACCTACGACAAAGAAGATGGCTAGAATTACTAAAGGACTATGATGTTGATATTTTATATCATCCCGGCAAAGCTAATATTGTTGTTGATGCCCTTAGCCGGAAGTCCATGGGCAGTCTAAGCCATGTTGAAGCTGATAAGGTCAATATGACCAGATATCTATGACAGCTAGCTAGTTTGCAGGTGCATTTGGTAGACGTAGAGGGTGGACGCATTCTCATTCAGAATACGGAAAAATCTTCTTTTGTTACTGAAATGAAAGAGTGACAACATGAGGATCCTGAGCTTATAAAACTGAGGGAAAGTATTCCACAGCAGTGAAAACCTTTATTTGAGCTAACTGGAGATGGAGTCCTTAGATACCAGGGTCACTTATGTGTACCGACAGTCGGAGAGCTCCGTGCCAAGATTATTTTGGAGGCCCATTATTCTAGATATGCAGTTCACCCCGGAGCGACAAAGATGTATTGGGACCTTCGACAGATCTATTGGTGGAATGGAATGAAAAAAGATACCGCGGAGATGGTAGCCCAATGTTCCAACTGCTAGCAAGTTAAAGCCGAACATCAGGNGTGGAATGGAATGAAAAAAGATATCGCGGAGATGATAGCCCAATGTCCTAACTGCCAGCAAGTTAAAGCCGAACATCAGAGGCCTGGAGGCCTAACTCAGTATATTGAGCTTCCGTTATGGAAATGGGACATGATAAATATGGATTTCATCACTGGTTTGCCTCGCACTCCACGAAGGTATGATTCTATTTGGGTAATTATTGATAGGCTTACAAAATCTGCTCATTTCCTTCCAGTCAGGACGACATATTTAGCCGAGGATTATGCCAAGCTTTACATTCGAGAGATTGTTCTGCCTTCACGAAGTTCCATTATCTATTATCTCTGATCGAGGGGCTTAATTTACAACACATTTTTGAAAATCTTTTTAGAAGGGTCTAGGCATGCAGGTAAATCTTAGTACCGCTTTTCATCTGCAAACAGATGAACAGGCAGAGCATACTATTCAAATAGTTGAGGATATGTTACATGCCTGCGTGCTAGATTTTAAAAGAAATTGGGATGATCATCTACCTCTTATTGAGTTTTCTTATAATAATAGCTTCCAAGCTAGTATTCAGATGGCTCCTTACGAAGCACTATACGGGCAGAAGAGTAGGTCGCCGATCAGTTGGTTCGAGGTCGGGGAAGCAGAGGTTCTAGGTCCTAATTTAGTCCAGGAGGCAATGGAAAAGGTAAAACTTATTAGAAACCGGCTGCGTACAGCACACAGTCGGCAGAAGTCTTATGCAGATGTTCGACGACGAGACTTAGAGTTTGATGTAAAAGATTGGGTTTTCCTGAAAGTATCGCCTATGAAGGGCGTCATGCGATTTGGAAAGAAGGGGAAGCTCAGCCCCAGGTATGTTGGACCGTATAAGATTATTCGGAGGATTGGTAGGGTGACGTACGAGCTTGATTTGCCTTCAGAATTGGAAGCAGTCCATCCTGTGTTTCATGTATCTATGTTGCGGAAGTGAATTGGAGATCCTTCACGTATTACGTGCATTGAGGATATTCACATTGCTGAAGACTTATCTTATGCAGAAATACCAGTAGCTATTTTAGATCGGCAGGTAAGAAAGCTTCGAACTAAAGAAGTGGCTTCCGTGAAAGTGTTATGGCGAAATAACAACATCGAGGAAATGACCTGGGAAGATGAGGAGGAAATGAGGAAGAAGTATCCCCACCTATTTACAACTTAAGGTGAGTCGCATGTAAATAATTGGAAATTATTTCTTTATAGCAACTTAATTGGATTTTAAATGACTTGAAAGTGCAATTGAAATTTCTTATTGCGAGATAGCTATACGAAGCCTAGTAACTGGAATCTTCAGAATTTGATTTATGCTTTTGCAAATTTAACAAATATAGACTCGAAAATAACGAATTCGCAGAAAAGAAATGAAAGAAAGGAATTGACTTGACCCATTCGCGGACGAATGTTCTTAAGGGGGGGAGACTGTGAGACCCCATGTGTTTTTTTT
>ML388135.1:3661-21177 GCA_005239525.1 Nicotiana knightiana | reverse complement strand
TGTGAAACCCCATGTGTTTTTTTCTCTTCTCTTACGTAATATACGTAACGTGGCGTGGTTATATTAGGTATATATGATTGGGTATAGCACATTGGGAGAATAAGACTGAAAATGTGTGGTAATATCAAGGAACTAAACTAAAACTTTAGGTCAAAGGAACCCCTTAAACAAAGGTTTGTGGTTAAATAAATGGCTCGGGTAGCACCCCGCGCGTTCGGAAGGTATAAGTTAACTTGCACCTGTGGGTTAAGACTAAGAGTGTCTAATATGCTAATAATAATATGTCAGGAGGTATTATAATATGACACTGGTCACATGTTAAGTTTTGGAGTCAAGCAAGTTGCGAAATAAAGGTCGGCAAAAGTTATCGTAAATTTCTCTAATAACTTTTCTAAACTTTGGGTCAAATGTATCATATCATTTATCCTAATATATAAAGATTTATGGGACCCACAAACTACCGAATTGAAGGTCTACGAGTTTAGTTTGCAACCAAAAAGACTTCACATCAAACCGACATCGGAGTAAACAGTTATGACTATTTTACCGCGGACTGTCCGGGCTGAAATCGGGTCGCGAACCGGGTCGGGTCAAACAAGTGGTATAAGTCGGCAAATTCGACTTTTAAGACCCCAAAACATTTCATTTTAGTCCCAAAACAGTGAGCAACCTGAAGAGAAGGTCCCATGGTGTTCTTGAGTGATTAAGGTGCCTTTTAAACGATTTCTACCGTTAAAGTTCGCCCCCGTGCCTAGAAACGCCATCTCTACGCTTTGCAATCATTTCCACCTTCTATTAGTTGTGTTTGGAGCTATTCTTTTGAAGATAGGAATTTGTTGTTCTTGCTGGTTCTTCAGGCTTTATACTTGGTTTGCCAAGTTAATCATCTTGGGAATCTTTTATGATCATTTTTACAAACTTCTACAGTCGTTTCGTCAAGTTAGGGTCATATGGCAAATCTGCCGATTTAAACTCAATTATGAACATCTTCAGAGTTAAATTATCTTTATAAAAGTCAAAAAAATTTCAAGATTATTCAAAAAAATATATGAGGTTCCACAAGACATTTGTATGCGATACGAAGGTGATTAAAAGATTATGAAAATAAGAGTACCAATGAGCCAAGACTGGCTAAGTTCTTGTTATGGCCTATTATGTGCAATTCAAATTTCATATCATACATGGCATATTATGCATGGACTTCGAGCTATAATCGGAGGTAAGGGGCCTATTTGCCCGAAAGACTATATATATTGTACAGATGGCCACAGGTTGGCAATATGATACCGGTTAGCTACCGGGAGAGACCGCCATTGCTAGAATTTGGTTGGGTATGTCATGCATTTGCATCAATATATATGTATTCACGACATATTGTTACACGAGCATACCATGCATATTTGATTACTATGAGGTCGGATGTTATCCATGGAGGCTATCAGAGTTTCAATGTCAGGTGGTATCTCTATTACCCTTTTTACATCAGCTATGTATGATGCTACTTTCTGCCTTACATACCAGTACATTTTTATTCGTACTGATGTCCCGTTGCCTGGGGACACTGCATTTTTTTTTCATGCGTGCAGGTCCAGGTAGGGACTCTAATCGACCCCTCCGCTAGGATTTCGGGGTTCATCTGTGAGTTGGTAAGCTCCACCTCTTCCTGGAGCTTTCGTAGGATGGTTACTTTTGTTGTACAGTTTGGGTATAGTCGGGGCCTTGTCCCGACATTACTTATGACACTCTTAGAGGCTATTGTGGACACAGTATTCTGGGTTTCTTTTTGCAGCTTTTAGTCTCCAGCCCATAGGCTTGGCGAGTATATATATGTGTGTAGGCATGTATTTCTTCAATCGTGGCCTCGTCGGCCAGCTAGTACTTTATTATTTTGGCTTGTATACCTCTGTTTATATGGCTTATTGTTATTCAGGTCATGACCTTAACAGTCCAGGCTTAGTATTTCAGATGTTATGATGTACGATCTGTTAGGCCCCGAGTTTAGTTAGCTAGTATTTTTAGTGGCTAACTCAATCGAATACAGTATCGAGTGCCAGTCATGCCTCCCCAAGTTTGGGGCGTGACACCATGCAAGGAGAAGGGTAAGAGCGAATTATTCTTAGCTGAAAATTTGTTTTGTGCATACTGGTTGTGTTGTTGCAAAGGTATTTGTCATGATGATATAGTCCTGCATCCAAAGAAAAATTTGTGAGTTTTACGGGGGAAGGTTGGTTCGTGCCTTCGTCTTCTTGACTTGCTCCGTCCTGTATGAAGATCATGTACAAACTATTAGGGTAGCGTTTTCTAAAGCAAAGTTTCTTTTTCAAAAGCATGCGTGCATAACTTTCAAAAGACACAGTAGTATATTGTTTAGAAATTAGTTAGATGAACCAGTAACTGCGACATAATCCGAGACATTGCGACTTACTCTACTATAGAATTTTGAGGGTCCTTCTCAAAATTCTGCCCCAGTTAACTAGATGAATCTCTGACCGTTCCGTATGCTGCGGTTAACTGAACTTACTTCGGAATTTTGAGGGTCCTCCTCAAAGTTCTGCCCCAGTTTCTAATTGTGGGGAGAATGGAAATTTTATTGAATTGTGACCGAACCCACAGGGCTGCCTACGTATCTCCTCTTAAACGGGAATCAGGTCGAGCGTAGTTAAAATTACATCATATAGAGAAGCATAAGATGATTTTACACATAATATTTTTTGATTGCGTCTGAGTTGATAGGCTTTGGCCAAATTTCCTCGTCCATCTCTACGAGTATGAGCGCTCCTTCTGTCAGTACTCTGTGAACCTTGTAAGGACCTTTCCAGTTAGGAGAGAATTTTCCTTTGGCTTAATGTTGATGTGGAAAGATCTATTTCAGTACCATCTGCTCTGGCGTGAACTGTCTTGGTCTGACCCTTCTTGATTTTCAGGCTCATGTCTGGCTCGAATTTCCTGAGTTTTTGCTTCACTAGCGGACACATTGGATTTGTAGGTAACTTGTGAGCCACTATGGATGTTCTCAACCCTTTCATATCGTCGTATGACCATGCAAAGATATCCTCATATTCTTTCAGGAACCGAGTGTATTCTTCTTTCTCTGACGGTGACAAATGGATGCTTATGCGGGTATCCTTGACGGTTTCGGAGTCTCCTAAGTTGACTATCTCAGTCTCGTCCAGGTTGGACTTGGGCTTGTTCTTAAATTTATACACTTCTCTGACAATTTCCTCAGGCATTACATCCTCTTCTTCTATTTCTTCCGAGTCGTTGTCCTTCTGTTGCGTTGTCTCATTACAAGTCATAGTCGTTGGTTCATCAAGATAAGAAATAGTAATGCCCGAGACTCGTCAGGCCCTTGATGATTTAGCGGTCCAGTTCTTGAGAGATGCTCCTTTCTCCATTGTCTATATAGTGAGGTCGTCTTCCTCCTCCTCCTCAACTATTACACAACAATCCCTATCATCGTCTTCCAATAGCAAATTCCTCAATGCTGCCAAGGCTTCTTCTTCCTCTGACCCTCATATTGTATCGTCCTGATGGAAGGTCTGGTTCAGGTGCGGCACGGGTTGCTCAAGAGGATAGTATGGACCACTCCATGGTGGCGACCAATTTCGATATTCCTGCCATGTATACTGATATCCGAGCCCGAAGGTTATGCCATGGCGCTTCAGATGTACTGGTTTGGAGATACCTTGAAGCTTTTTACTAAGCACCTTACCAGGTTCGTACCCTGCCCATGCCAGTATGCTCTATATTTTTCTACTCTATGATTTATCCTTATCAATTGCGTTAACACGCTCGATGAGATGGTACGTTTCTCCACCTAACTTCCTTGTATTTTCTACCACCGGAACAGTCTGACTGGTGTAAATGGGGTTGCTCCCATCTCCATGGATGACACTTCTTGATGGTTCCATTCAAATTTTACCGCTTGGTTCAAAGTAGATGCGGCAGCTCCAACGGCATGTATCCAAGACCGTCCCAGCAACAGATTGTAGGAGGCGGATATGTCTAGTACCTGGGATTCAACATCGAACCAGGTAGAACCCATTTGCAAGCATAGGTTGGTTTCTACAATCGTGGCTCTTTGTGACCCATCAAATTCTTTCACATTCATAGATCCTGATCGTATTTCATGTAGGCCCTTGCCCAACCTCTTTAGAGTTGTCAGCTGATGGATGTTGAGGCTGGACACCCCGTTTATCATAACTCTGGTAATGAATTTGTCACGCCCCAAACTAGGGGAGGCACGACTAGCACTCGATACTGTATTCGATCGAGTTAGCCACTAAACAAACTAGCTAACTAAATTGGGGGCCCAACAGATCGGGCACCACAACATCTTAAATACTAAGCCTAGACCGTTAAGGTCATGACCTGGATAGCAATAAGCCATATAAACAAAGGTAGACAAGCCAAAATAATAAAGTACTAGCTGGTCGGCGAGGCCGCAACTGAAGACATACATGTCTACACACATATATATACTTGTCAAGCCTATAGGCTGGAGACTGAAAGCTGCAAAAGAAACCCAGAATACTGTGTCCACAATATCCTCTAAGAGTTTCATAAGCGTTGTCGAGACAAGGCCCCGACTATACCCAAACTATACAACAAAAGTAACCATCCTATGGAAGCTCCAGGAAGAGGTGAAGCTTACCAACTCACAGTTGAACCCCGAAATCCTAGCGGAGGGGTCGATCAGAGTCCCTACCTAGACCTGCACACACGAAACAAAAATGCATTATCTCAAGGCAACGGGACATCAGTACGAATAAAAATGTACTGGTATTTAAGGCATAAAGTATAATCATACATAGGTGATTAAAAAGGGTAATAGAGATACCGCCTGACACTAAAACTCTGATAGCCTCCATGGCTGTCATCCGACCTCATAGTAATCAAATATGCATGGTATGCTCGTGTAGTCGTATTTTGCGAATACATATATATTGATGCAAATGCATGACATACCCAACCAAATGCTAGCAATGGCGGTCTCTCCCGGTAGTTAACCTATATGATATTGCCAACATGTGGCTATCTGTACAAATAAGCCCCGTACCTCCGATTATAGCTCGAAGTGCTCCGATTATAGCTCGAAGTCCATGCATAATATGCCATGTATGATATGAACTTTGAATGCACATAATAGGCCATAACAAGAACTTAGCCAATCTTGGCTCATTGGTACTCTTGTTCTCATAATCTCATAATCACCTTCGTATCGCATACAAATGTCTCGGTGAACCTCATATGTTTTTTGAATAAGCTTGAAAACTGAACTCGACTTTTAGAAAGATAACTTAACTCTGAAGATGTTCATAAAAAGTTTAAGGTGGTTCACTTAGTCCTTATACCTGATTTCTTGATAATTAGTAAAAGAAAGTATTTCAAAAATCAAGTGTTTTAGTAGTTTAAACATAAAAATTATATTTGAGATTTTTGGAAATCGACGTATCACTTTAGATATCTTAAAATACACTTTAACAAGGAAAAAGGACTGATTGCAAATACTAAATGCCTTTATTTTTAAGTCACACAACCCAAATACGAATAAGAATTCATATATATGGATATATAGTTAAGAAAGCCGACAAAATGACATATATAAATGTGAAATATCCTATTTAACCGAACGAGTGGAATATCAATCTAATAGCATCATGAAAATACTTCAGCTACAATCCCAATGCCTTTATCAGAAGGTCTTCCTAGCAATAGAATAATAAAATACCACATTTGGCGTCTTAGGAATTTCCCAGAATTCGTGCTAAAAGGAAGGACGGAGCGTAGCCTTAACCTACCTTTCCAACAAAAATCTGAATGCTGGTAGTTCCTTCACGAACGTTGTTCCTTTTATCCTAAGCTTCGCAAACACTATATATATGCAGCTTATACGCACCTCTAAACAGTTCATAATTGAGTTAAATCGGCAGATTTTCCATATGACCCTAACTTGACGAAACCTCCGTAGAACTTTGTAAAAACGATCATAAAAGAGTCCGAAGATGATTACCTTGGAAAACAAAGTATAAATCTTGAAGAACCAGCAAGAACAGTAAGTTCCTATCTTCCAAAAATAGCTCCAAACACAGCTAATAGAAGGGGGAAACGATTGCAAAGCGTAGAGATTGTGTTTCTAGGCACGGGGGCAAACTTTAACGAGAGAAATCGTTAAAAACGCACCTTAATCACTCAAGAACACCATGGAACCCTCTCTTCAGCTTTCTCATTGTTTTGGGACGAAGATGAATTGTTTTGGGGTCTTAAAAGTCGGATTTTCCGACTTATACTACTTGTTTGACCCGACCCGGTTCGCGATCCGGTTTCAGCCCCGACAGTCCGTGGTAAAACAATCATAACTTCTTACTCTGTTGTCGGTTTGATTTGATATTTTGTTTGGTTGCAAACTAGACTCGTAGATCTTCGATTCAGTAGGTTTTGAGTCCCATAACTCTTTATATATTGGGAGAAATGATCTGATACATTTGACCCAAAGTTTAAAAAATTTATTAGAGAAATTTACGATAACTTTTGCCGACCTTTATTTCGCAACTTGCTTGACTCCAAAAATTAACATGTGACCAGTGTGATATTATAATACCTCATAAAAAATTATTCTTATCATATTAGACACTCTTAGTCTTATCCCACAGGTGCAAGTTAACTTAAACCTTCCGAACGCGCAGGGTGCTACCCGAGTCATTTCTTTAACCACGAACCTTTGTTTAAGGGATTCCTTTGACCTAAAGCTTTAGTTTTGTTCCTTGGAATTACAACAAATTTTTATTATTATTCTCTCAATGTGCTATATCCAATCATATATACCTTATATAACCACGCCACGTTACGTATATTACGTAAGAGAAGAGAGAAAAAAACACATGGGGTCTCATAGAACTTATCTTCACATTGCACTGTGATTTGTAGTTCCCTGTTGTGGCTTACTCTTTCAGATGGTAATTCATCTTCATGTAAGGCGATCTTATGGCATTCCATTACTTGTTCCACCATATTGGCCATTTCTCTGCTAGTAATGTTGTTTGGCACATATGCTTCATTCAGTACCTTCATCAGAGCATTCCTATGTGCTTCAGAATTTTGCAGCAGCGATAAGATAGATATATGTGCATGAGTCTTATGTAGATAATCAACAAAAAAATACTCCCTTACTTGTACCTTCCTCCAAAGGTCATCTGGACCAGTCTCAATAATGGGCGGTTTACTGGAAGCTTGCTTACTGACTTCTCCCAAATGTTCAGGTTTATAAACCCTTCCTGTTCTAGTCATTCCTTCTGAAACACCGGATTCTTCCATCTTCAACACTCCTTTTCTTCTATCCTCGGCCACATAATCCCAACGTACAACATTGGAACTGAAGGGTGGTGTGGATGCCACCGTTATAGTGAAAGGGTGGCCACCTCCACCTTAAATGGAGCGGGTGTTGCTGCAGGTGGGGTTACTTCTACTTCAAAAGGAACCGATGCAGCTACATCGACTTTAACTTGTGGTTGCACCTGCACCACCATGGGATTGAGCGTGACTATAGGTTTCTTAGAATCATCACCTTCTCGAATAATCCCAATTGATCCCTTGGGATCCCATTCTTCATCAATATCTATCACATTCACCCCTTCACCCCTATGATCTGGGAGGGGATTGTTGCAGACATTAGGTGCAGTTTCCTTTGCTTGTATGACCTTATTATCAATCAGTGTTTGTATCTTGTATTTCAAGGTGCGACACTCGTCAATAGTCTGTCCCTTTATACCGGAATGGTATGCACATGTATTGTTTGGATTGACCCATTGAGATGAATTCTACATTGCCACAGCGGGAATAGGGGTGACATAACCAGCAGCTTTCAATCTTTCGTACAACTGGTCGATAGTTTCAGTAATGGCGGTGTATTGTCTGGGTGGCTTGCGGTCAAAATTAGGCCTTGGTTTTTGGTAATTTGGACGAGTTGGAGGTGACTGATAATAGGATGGTTGGAAATTATAGGTATGGTAGGAGGTAGCAGGTTGGGAATATCTGGGAGGTTATGGTTGGTATGTGGGTGGAGGTGTTTTGTATACAAATAGATTTTTTGGGCCTTAGGCAACCATTACTTTTCCCACTTCTTTCTTCTTTGATATGCCACCTGATTGTAGTGCTTTATTTGTGGCCTGCAGTGCCTCGAAATTTGTCACAATTCCACTTTTTATACCTTCCTCGATCCTTTCTCCGATCTTGATGACATCGAAGAACTTGTGATTCTCGATTACCATTAACCTTTCATAATATTGTGGATCCTGAGCCCTGACAAAGAACTTGTTCATCTGCTCTTCATCTAATTCCGGCCTGACCTTCGCTGCTTCTGAACTCCATCGAGTAGCATACTCGCAGAAAGTCTCAGTGGGCTTCTTCTTGAGATTTTAGATATAGAAGACGTCTGGTGCATTTTTCGTGTTTAAGATCTATCCATGAAATCCGATGCCATGCTTACCAATTAGCCCATTTCTTGGGATTTTGACTTATGTACCAAGATAGGGCGTCTCCAGTGAGGCTTCTCGTGAATATCTTCATGCGGATCTTTTTGTCCTTTCCAACCCCTACGAGCTTGTCACAGTAGGTTCTCAAATATACCTTTGGGCCACCCATTCCATCGAAACATTTCAAACTTAGGAGGTTTGTAACCATCAGGCAGTTCCATATCTGGCTGAATGCACAAATCCTCATAATTCAAACCTTCAATTCCTTTGCCTCCTTCAACACCCTGAACTCGGCTTGTGAGTTTCCTGAGATCCTCTACCATATTCTTAATGAGCAGGTCCTTCTCGGCAGATTCTGGTGTATATGAGATTTTTTGAGTAGAGTGGGGTAAGGTTTCCACGTATATGGGGTTGTTTTGGTGAAGGCCAGGAGTTTGGGTATAGTGGTGATCATTGGTTAATATTTGGGGATCAGGGATAGGTTGTGGGGTATTCTGAGGAGTGTGGTAAGTGGTTTGCGGGTATTGAGTCGGGAGATGCTAATGTTGAGGAGGTATAGTTATGGGTAAAGTATTTTGAGGAGGGGTTGTATATTGATGGATTACGAGAGGATTCTGCGGGCGTTGGTTGGGATTATTCTAGGGAGTTGCCGGGTTTTGGATATTTAGATGGTTGATATCTGGGAAGTTTAGTGTGAGGGAGAGGTTTGTCAAGTTACGGACCTGCTCGAGCTCACCTTGTAGTTCAAGTATTTTGTTTTCAAGCCGCAAAACCAAGTCATTTGGTTCCGGAGTACTCTGACCATCAGAAGTTTCCCCATTCCCAGCATGTGCGGTGTTGTCTCCACTCATATTATCCATCTTAGCTTTCCCTTTTCCTTTTGATGCACTTGGAGGAGGAGGAGGTGGAGGGACTCTGGATCTGGTATGATATGTTGACGATGCCAGTATGTGTGAACCTACCTTGGGAATGGGAATAATAGAAAAGGAAAGAAAAACAAAAGGTAACCAAGTCAGTAAAGGTTCCAAAAAGAGTATTTGCAATATTTAAACACATAGTGCGGGAATGTAAATTCGCGTCCTAATTTGGGAGCCTCGTTGTGACCGAGGTAGGCCTAGCGACAAGTTTATTTAGACAACTTCAATGCCAATAATTTCCGATTTCATTAACGCAATAAATAAGACGAATCTAAAACGACAATAAGGTAAGTCACTAATGGCATTTGGCCTTATTACATTCAAAAAGCAAAAATGAATAAACCTAATCTACTTGGTCCCAGAAGGACCTTCTCCAGGCATGATTCTCTTGTCTCCATCGATCATGTTCCCCAGGTCGCGAATGTCCAGCAGCAGGTATGCCCTTTCTAGATGTCCTTCTTCGATACCTTCAGCATTCTGGCAGTCTATGACTCTTTTCCTCATCTTCCCTTCCAGCTTCATCAGACCCTGATCTAGATATTCTACCCTTTCATTCGATCTGGTAGTCGTTTCCTTCCATTCATTGATTAGTTCCATATCATTTTTGTGTTGTTCCAGATGCTCAGCCTCGGACTCGCGAACACCTTTTGCGTAGTCTGTTATACTTCACCTGTGCTTCGGCAGCTTCATCTATGACTTTGTTTCCTTGACCGACCCCTGGATCGACTATTCCTGCTATGCAGTCCTCCAACCATGATGGGTAAAAGTACACGTGCCCTACGTGATATCGATCCGGCTCGATTGTGTCCCTTTCCACAATAATCTTCAAGAGCCATATATTTTGAGCTTCACATTTGTATGGGATGTCATCATCTTGGTAATCTGCCCTGTAGTGACTCATTTTAACGACCCGCGGTATGACTTGCTTCTTGCCTGCTTGTCCCATAACCATGATGAGAACATAAGGGTATATGCCCCTTAACCCGATCAACACCAAGTGCGGAGCGTCTCTATATCTGATGATGAACTCGTCAGTAGGGATCCATTCGAACATCCATTGAACCTGATCCTCGGTCAAATTGTTAAAAAACTGCACCCATTCTGTAGCACTCTTTGGTTGAGCAAACCTGTATGGGATATAGGTCATTCTCTTAGGGTGATGGAAAGCTATATGATTATTTCACGGCCTTCGTGGAAACTCTTGATAGTATTGACCTCTCTAGAGATTCTCTAACAACCAAACCTGTAGCAGCAGATTACAACCCTGGAAGTGTTTGAATCCCTTCTGGTAGCGATCCAAGGCCCGATATATGTCTGCTATGATCATAGGGACAATTGTATATGTTTTCCCCTCGACCCCCTCCATTAAAGTTATTGTTACCATGGCTAGTCTGGTATGAATTATGTCCCCTTGCATTGAAAACACTATCATGCCCAGGAAGCAGACGATGAACACAAAAACCTTGCGGTGAATACAACCCAAAGAAGTGATAGAGAATTCATCATGGTAGATACGATAGGATTTTCTATGACCATATAGTTCATAGAGATAGTCAAAGGGTATGTAGGATTTCTTCAGGCGCTCCGAATCGTCATTATTTTCAGACCCATCATTTTCAGAAACCCCTAGCAGTACAGTTTTCTGGCACTAATAAACCGAGACTGTCCCAAGGCAATCCAGCGAATCCCCCTTTTCTTCCAAGAGAGGGGTCATTTCTATGTTTCCAAAGCGAAACACGGATCTTTCTCCGTCCCAAAACATTGTGGCAGCTTCAATCAACATATTATTTGGTTGGATGTCAATAAAGAAGGCAAATTTCCCAGAACCTTTTTTCACATGTTTTTTGTCACTTGATGAAAAATCTTCCCACCAATCTAGCAAAAATGGTGGTATGTTACGGACCATGCCGAACCTGGGGACTTCGTGCCTCATTTTCTGCAAAACAAATAAGGTTAGACCCTTTCCCCATCCAAATTCAACTACTTATACATCAGTGATTAGCATATTGGAACTTATTTCTCCAAATTAATGCACAGATCATGGTTGCGTCCGTTGGGATTATGGAAACCCCGTTGGACATTTGGACAAGGCTTTTCTTATAGGGTTATTATGTGGACAACATATTATCCGTGGCTAGGTTTGACCATGATGCATGTACAATAAACCAGATTAAGGTTTCTATAGAGGTCTAGACTGGTACCCTCAAGCGAAAAACTTGAGGGGAAAAGGCACGGAACCGTCGACTGCACCGTTGATCGACTAGTTTTACCGCAAATAAGCCTTTCCGAATTCAAAGGGGTGATATATAGGTAGAGCACAAACACTCATTAAGCACTGCTATGGTATTGATTACGCACGAGTAGAATATGATGTTGAGCATGATTTATGCAACGAAAAATAGCATGTTGTTATGTATTTGCAAGTTAGAAAATGATAAATGCGGTATTTAATAGTTGAAAAGGCGTTTTAAGAAAGAAAACAAAGAGACAAGTTAGTTTCCATAGTAATATGGAAATCATAAATGCTTGAAAATAGGAAATTAGATTCACATAAAGTGGGAAAGGGAAACGTTGCGCACGTATTAACAGAATAAAGCATGCTTAAAGACTAATTCACACAAAGCAAGTTTTTTATGGTAAGAGCCTAAGGGTCATCCCCAACAGAGTCGACATACTGTCGCGCCCCCCTTTTTCTCGCAAAATTGGGTTTCGACGTTTTTGGGACAACTCCCTTCCTTTTGGGATGGGAGAATGGGATTTGAAGAGTCGCCGTCTAACGGATTAAGGTGCATTAGGGCACCCAGAGAAATTAACTCATGAAATTAGTTTGCATCACTAGAGATCGGGTAAGGGCTCGAAATTACCTTGAGGGGGAGGTATTAGGCACCCTTCGAGGTCCACAACGGTGGGTCCCAACCAAACTTAATTAAGCGAATTAGTCTTAAAGGAAAATAAAGCAATTTAGAAAACTATTATCAAAACATGAATTAAAAGGGGTCCTAAGTTTTTTAGCCTATAGGATCATTTCCATGCAATACTTGGTAACTTTCCCCAATTGGGATGCTACACATAGTATAAGCGCACAGGTCATCATTTCCTTTCCTACCCAATTACTATCTTTCAGTTGTTACTTAAGCGTTCTAGTACCTTCTAAATCGTGCCTTATGCGTGCACTACCCGTCCCTTAACTATGGTCCTGGAGGTATTTAGGACCTCCATTTAAGGTAGTTCTAGACTGACTTATGTTGCTTAAATGAGAAAAATCTAGGAGACAAACAAAATTCAGATAGGACTATCACGTAAGGAGCAAATAAGGGCTCATGTTAACCTCCACAAGTAACAACAAATGCATGCAGTTCAATCAGCAAATTGTATTAATTTAGGATCCTATAGGCATGATATCTAGATGGGCATAAACAGAATGTAAGAAACCAGTTTATTAAAACGAGCATTGGGACCTATTGGCTTGCCTACTGATTTGATTAAATTCTGAATCTGGGAAAATTTCAAGCAGCAAGGGATCACAGTTTTTAGACCCAGAATTCTTAATAACCCTATAAGTTTGCCTAAATAATAACCGGAGCAGAATCTTATGGGCATGGTATCTACAATTTTTAATTATAGACCTATAACATGGTTTCTGAGCGAGTTACTGATTTTAACTCATGAAAATAGATTTTATCTCTTTAGATCCTATAGGCATGCTTTCTGATTTGAAGAATTAATTAACTCCTATAGGCATGATTTCTAAGTGTTGAAACTGATTAGTTTATTTCCTATAGACATGGTATCTAAATTGAAGAAAACTGATCTTTACATCTCCTATAGGCATGATATCTAAGTTGAAACTGATTTTTAATCCCTATAGGCATGAATTCTATTAATCACATGTTGGAATAATTTTAGACAAGTCACCAGGAAAGTTTATTAATTCACACAAATATGATCCTATATACATGATCACCAATGCACGTTGAGATTGGAAATATGTGTAGATCCTATGAACATGGATTCTAATGCAAAATTAACAAATGACCTATAGGCAGTGTCTCTAATATGCCGAAAATATTAAGATTCAGAGTCACAAACAGTCAAGGAAACATCGTATAGGCAGGATCTCTAAATGAACAGTAACATACACATATGGAACCAACACAATAGACCTATATGCAGGATTTCTACTCGAGTTTTTAAACCCCCCCCCCCCTAGCTTTTGAAAATAACCCCAGATCTGTTTATTACAAAGATTATTACATATTACAGCCCAATAATAAATAAATTACACAACAAAATTCATTATATTATAGGGAGCCTTCATAGGCCCAATATTAACCTGGAAACCAGGCCTTCAAGCAAAGCAAGTCTGAAGTATACAGGTGGTCCATCCATGATACACAAAATTGGGCTTCTGGTGTGTCAAAGTTCCCAAGGGCCTCAGGGACCCCGGGCAATGCTCACACCAGAACCTTACTTAGAGAAATAATAGTTTGTAAAAGATTGGAAGACCATCCTCAATGTGTCAGAGTTCACAAAAGTCTCAAGGACCCTAGGCAGTGCTCACATTGGGGGTGGTAGGACCCTAAATAACTAAGAGTAGAAGTTTGAAAAACCAGTATATAAAGAGTAGGGGAACAGTCTTAGTAAACAGTTTAGTCTCCAGAAGCAAACAAATTCAGATTACACAGAGCTGTACTAGGAAACAAATAGAACCTATATTCAACACGTAGTTCAAGTAGATTGGTACTTGTTGAGACTAACTACTCATACTAGTATCACAAATGGACACTTAACAGACAGAATTGGCCACACATTGCATGCTTGTAGTATCTAGCAATGTTCAGAACAGGGAACATACAACTAAATCAAACAAGGTTTCACATTATTGGAAATAACTTAGTTTAAAATTGTCACTAAGTGGAATCATATAGGTGTATAGCAAACAGAAACATGATGAGGTTTGAAATAAACTAACCAAAAAAGCACATAGAACAGAATAGGATAACAAGAACTAAAGCATGCCAGTTGAGAAAGAAGTAAGCAGGAATCATAGATCAGACAGAAGCATGCTAAGGTTGAAATAAAATAATCACATAAGCACATAGAACAAAATACGATAACAGGAGTTAACACATACCAGTTAGGAAGAAAGTAAACAGGAATGTAATGGCAGTTTGGATCCAAAGAGTTTAGCCTTGGCTTCCAGCCGGCTAAACAGTGCAGTAAATCAGAGTGATAGAAAGAACTCAAGTTTATGAGAGAACAGACAGCTTTGAGAATTTTGAATTGTAAGAATTGTTCAGTAAAAAAAGTTGTGCGTGTGAGTGTAAGAGTCTCAGTGTAAGTCTCTTCGTATGTAGGTAGGTGTGTCTGAGTGTAAGTATGTAAGAGTGTTTGAAATCAGAACAATGAAAGGTCTTTTATAGCATACAATAGAATGAAACAAAATAAGGTATGAAGTTAATTATACACAAATAAGGTTATGAAAAATCAATTAACTAATCAATTAGGGTTAACACAAACCAATTAATAGGACAGAATCATGTAAGTATTACTTAAATTAAAGAGAATCTTTCATGAAATAAATCAGCAGAGAAGATTAGGGCTAAATAAGGTAAGAAGTAAGTCTAGAAATTAATTATAGGTCGGTCAAATCAAAGCCCAAAAATCAGGCCAGTAAGAGAAATAAGGAAAGTATCCCCAATTATACATAAGGTAAAAATCTGCTAAGGAAATATCAGTATTAAAGGAAAGCACAATTTTAAACGCTAATTAGGCAAGTAAATCAATTAAGAACTTTAATTGACAGAGCCAAAGTAAATGGGCAACACATTATAACAAACGGTAGAATAATTGAAACCCTAAGGCATATCAAAGACATAGAGGTGAAACTCAAGTAAAAATCAGTCGAAACAGTAAAGAAGAAGACCAGAGTTGAAACATTTAAACGTTTGAACATTTTTGCAGAAACCCCATTAGAAATCAAAACCCTAGCTTTTAGGAAAAAATAAAATTGGTTAACAATAATAGTAAAAATAGTAAATCTTAAGGGAAAAATACCAAACAAACTCAAAACCGCTTCAGATCTAAAGAGACTAAACGGATTTAACCAGAAATAGCTAGGTTCATGAAAATAAACAGAGGTGAATCAAGTTTGGTTTGAAGTAGAGATTTGAAACCATAAAATACGAAAGTATTATTACTCACAGATATCGGATGGAATATAGACGGATTAACCGAGAAAGGTGAGATTTTTGAACCAAATCTGGTTCGAATCTCTTGAGATTATCCTCAAGTAACATGAAAATCAAACAACCAGTAGAGAGATGAGGTCGGATAAGGCATGGAATCGGAGGAAAACCTCATGAATCAAGAGGATATCAGTTACAGCGGGCTAGGGTTAGAAGGGGGTGAGAGAGAAGAGAGGAGGGAAGGGGATTGAAGGACGACTGATTCAGAAAAAATGGGGGTAGGGTTAGGAGGTTTGTGTAATTAAAAAAGAAAAGGGTGTCCTGGGCCGTTGATCTTCTATGATCAACAACCATGATTATCTCTAGAGTGCGGCGGGTCATGGATATTGGGTTATTGGGTTTGGGTTATGGGTTAGGATAATTGGGCTGATAGTTATTGGGCTGGGGTCTGGAAATTAATTAAAAAGAGCTATATTTTGAATACCCACTCAATTTAACAAAATAATTTATAAAGGATGAAGTATGCTATTTGTGTGTGAAAATAATTTAAAATAATTATTAAATTTCATAAAAAATATAAAAAGTCATTTTCGTGTAAAAGATAAAGTAATTATGCATATATGGGCTATTATTGTAAAATTATTACAATTATAACCTAAAGATATAAATGTAATTATGCATAAAATAATTAAAGCTTAATATAAAAATAAAATGATAAATTAAGAAAGAAAATTAATATAAAATCATTTGTGATGCAATTAGTAATTATTTAGATAATAAAATGATGGAATAAATTAATTTAAAATCCTTTAAAATTACCAAAAATTATGGAAAAATAATAATTGACGCTCATGCATTATTTTGAAAATATATATGCATTTTGAAAATATATATAGGAAAATTGGGTATGAACAGTCACCTTATTGAATCCACAATCAAAGGAAATTATCTCTACTTATTATTGGTCTGGGAATACAGAGTTTGGGTAAGGAATTCTTTTGACTGGGGAGAAGGTGTAAGGCATTCCTCGAGTTCTGTGGTTCTAGCACGGTCGCTTTATTGACTACATTTGGCTTATATTAACGGGTTATTACGTGTTGTTGGACCTATGTGCCTTTTAACCTTTTACCACTCTTAATTACTTGATTATTAAATTATAGAATTAATCTTTGAAACAGATCTCGTGTGTGTGAATGCATTTTGTTCGGGTGTCGAAATCATGTCACATGTACGTGTACACATTAATAACACTTAATTATTGTTAAGATGATTTAGCCAAAGTCACGCGAATGCTTACTGATGCGTGGCTAGATTCCATGGTTTAACACATTATATGCCTTACATTTTATGTGCGTTAGTGATAAAAATACATTTTTATGTGCATAATGGAGTCTATTTCATGTGTAGGTGAATTGGAGATGGAAGCCGAGCTAAATGGGTGCAAATACGTCGAAAATACGCTCAAGGGGCGAAGAGGTGTGCACCAGGCTATAGCCGGGCGTTTGAGCCTTAAGGCCAGGCCTAGCCTGGCGTTATCCAGGTGCCAGAGCCCAAACGCCAGCCCTAGCCTGGCGTTATCTAGGAGCCAGAGCCCAAACTTCAGCCTTGGCCAGGCGTTATCCAGGTGTTTGGCCTGTAACGCCTGGCCTCTGATCCGGTCAAATCCGAGTTTTAAAGAGTTTTAAGTGTTTTCCGGTTGGAATAGAAGTCTCCTACACGTTTAGGGTGTATCCCAAACATATAAATAGACCCAAAAACACAACTTGGGAGGGGATGCCATTAGAGACAACAGACGCCTGTGGAGTACGACTCAGAGAAGCAAAACATTGATTTTTACATCTTTTATTCATTACTTTGTAGTTTAATTATGCAAGTTATTTTGGGTTTGATTCTTATCAACATGTTTAGCTAATTTCTTTAATCTAGGGTTTTGGTGGAAC
>ML388129.1:0-112939 GCA_005239525.1 Nicotiana knightiana | reverse complement strand
CTAAATTTATATGTAAGCATGCAGCCACGTTAAGGCGCTATTTTTTGTAGTCTCTATTTTACTTACAGATTTTTGCACTTCTAAGTTCTAGAGCTTGTCACGGATAATATTTTTCTTTTTGATTACAGTGTTGTCCGGACTAGCTTGTCCATGCCACGACTAATTTTATGGGTACCTGCTACTATACTTCTGTAAAACTCCAATCATTTTAAGTCAAGTCAAGACCTTTCACGAGATCTCTACGCCAATCTCCTATACTTTTAATAGGGTTGGATTTTTTTAATGTTACAGGTCAGGTTCTAGATTAGTGTTTGGGTGAGGCAGCTTTTTTAGTTTAAAATGGTCTTTTTAATAGAATAGGGTGATTTCTGGCCATTTCCTCGCCGTTTTTGGCCTAAATAATTTTTTGGGGGGTATTTATAGTGAAAACTGAGTGATTTTGTGGTTAGAAAAATTAGTCTGATACATAATTTTCTTGCAATTATTCTATAAATTTAGTGACCTTCTCTGTAATTAATCCATGGGAGGATACATTAACTAACATCATTTTTTTAATGTCCATATCTCTTCCAGTACACATAATCAAAAATCATGTGGTAATCAATATTTTTATTCTTCGATAAATCAATATTCAATAATACACAGAACTATTTTCTCCTTCAGTAAATTATTATTCAATGATACACAAAAGCAATATCTTCAAATCAAAAGAGATCTAGATGTCCAGCCTGCGAAAGTCTTTAGATTAGTCTTTCTCTACGTTTCATATGATTCATAACCAACCCAACATATTTGAAACTGAGGCTTAATAGTTATTGGTATTATTGCATGTTCCAATCCCATTTGATGTCCGGTACCAACATTGGGAACCGACTAAATTCGTATTCGCGTCGGAAAGTTTCACATTAAGAGGTAAAACGTTCCCTAAGAAACGCAATTCATTACTCATGGACTCGAATTCGAAACCTCTGGTTAAGAATGAAAAAGTACTTATCATTCCACCACAACTCTTGTTGGTGTTTTCATGTTACTTTCCATTATTCTGTATATATTACACAGCGTGGCAAGTGGGCAGAAACATGCACCATCGCTTTTCAAGAATAGAATGCCAGATATTCAGATACTCCACATGGATAAGACAATGTCATACATTACATAATAGCCCCAAAAAGAAATTAAAAATACGAAACAAGTGACTCCAATTTCCTTGTAAGGAAAATTGTTGATGCCCTTGACTAATTCTATACAAATAGGTTTACCAGCCTTCCCTTACCTTGTTCAACCTCCCCCATTCTCCTGTTATTAACACACGAAAAATTGAAAATCGTCCTGAATTTTTATTTTATGATTCTAAAATGTCAAAAAATGAGGAACGATAATAATGAAGAAATAACTATTGTGTACTAGGCCATTTCTGATGGGCAAAATTTTTTAGCCAATTCGGGGCCGGTTGCGCCTAATTGATGAAGATGGCGTAGACATTAGCACACGAAAAATTGGAAATCGCCCTAAGTTCCTGTTTTATGGCCCTAAAATGCCAAAAAATGATGAATAGACATGGCGAAACAATGACTATTGTTCATTCGGTTGTTTCTGACGGGCCTACAAAATTTTTGGCGATTCAGGGTCGTCGCGCGAATTCATGAAGATGGCGTGGACATTAGCATACGAAAAGTTGAAAATTGTCCTGATATTTGTTTTATGGCCCTAAAACACCAAAAACGAAGAATGGTCATGGGTAAGTGATCACGCTCAACTATGTCTTGTAGAAGACTAAACGGGCGTTGCAAATATAATCCTGGGGTATTATGCCCAGAGTCGATCCCACAGGGAATTGACGTATCAAGCAAACTGTTAAAATACTACTCAGTTGTCACCTGATGTTATTTAAATTACTAATACTAAAGATTAAAAGTAAAGATTAACTATGTTAATGTATAAATAATTGTAATAAAAATCTAAGGTTATGGTTTCCCCCGCTGGTGAACTTACTTCTCGGATACTTCGTATAGCTTGATTAGTTATCTCTATCAATCATGAACACTCTATCTACCATAAATCTCTCTCAAGTAATTATGATAATTTACTAGACGCACTCTCTCAAGTTACGCTAGCTAGATTGCATTACAGTTCACTTAGATTGCACCCGAAGTATCGTTATCTCTAATCCAACCTCTAAACCCTCGGTTATGACTTTCGTCTATACTCTGGGAGTGGTGTTGTTCAAACAATTACCTAAATATGCACTCTCTCTCAAGTAGATACATAATAAATAGGCACAGCTAATTGAGGGCCCTTCAATCAACTACAACAAGAACGTAGTTGAACAAATAGAGTTTAATCAACCAATCAAAGCTATATTAATATCACAATAAGTTTATTCCCCAACGGGTTCTACCAAAAATTAGCTAAACATGTTCAAAAGAATCAAATCTAAAATAACTTGCATAATTAAACTACAAAGTAAAGAAGAAAATATGTACAAAATTGATGTTTTGCCTTCCGTCTCTTCTCTAATCTCAAATCTCCTCGAATCCCCCTGATCTCTCCTTGTAGTTGTGTTTTAGGAGTCTATTTATAGGTTTAGGGTGAACCCTAACCGTGTAGGAGACTTCTATTTCAATTAGAAAACACTTAAACCCGTCAAAACTCGATTTCTGGCCGACTGGGGACCCTGGCGTTTGGACCCAAACGCCTGGCTAACGCCAGGCTAGGGCTGGCGTTTCAGCCCAAACGCCTGGCTAACGCCAGGGTGGGGCTGGCGTTTCAGCCCAAACGCCTGGCTAACGCCAGGCAGGGTCAGTGTGTTTGGCTCTGTCGCCCGGCTATCGCCCGGGTGTCTCCTTTCGCGTATTTTTCGACGTATTTGCATCCTTTTAGCTCCGTTTCCATCTCCACTTCACCTACACATGAAATAAACTCCATTAAGCACATAACAAGTGTAATTTTATCATTAATGCGCATAAAATGTAAGGTATATCACATGTTAAACTATGCAATTTAGTCTCGCATCAGTAAGCAGTGACTATTGTTCATTAAGTCGATTCTGAAGGCCCCATAAAATTTTAGACAATCCTGGGTCAGTCGCTCGAATTAATGAAGATGGCGTGAACATTAGCACACAAAAAATTGAAAATCGTCCTAAATTCCTATTTTATGGTCTTAGAACGTCAAAATATGAGCAACAGACATGGCGAACCAATGCTTATTGTTCATTTGGTCATTTCTAATAGGCCCACAAAATTTTTGGCGATTTAGGGCCGGTCACCCGAATTTATAAAGATGGGGTGGACATTAGCACACGAAAAATTGGGAATTCCTATTTTATGGCCCTAAAGCGTCAAAAAATGAGGAACGGTCATGGCGAAGCAATGACAAGTGTTCATTAGGTCGTTTCTAAAGAGCCCACAAATTTTGGGCGATTCAGGGTCGGTCACTCGAATTCATGAAGATGGCGTGAATATTAGCACACAAAAAATTAAAAATCATTCTGAATTCTTGTTTTAAGGCCCTAAACCGCCAAAAAACAAGGAACAGTAATGGCAAAACAATGACTATTATTTATTAGATTGTTTCTCATGAGCCCACAAAAATTTTAGGCGATTCGGAGTCGGTCTCCCGAATTCATGAAAATGGCACGTACATTAGCACACGAAAATTTGAAAATCCTTCTAAATCCGGTTTTGTGGCCCTAAAATGCCAAAAATAAGGAATAATTATGGCGAAGCAATGGTTGTTGTTTATTTGGTCGTTTCTGATAGGTACACAAAATTTTAAGCAACTCAGGGCCAGTCTCCTGAATTCATGAGTGTAGTGGACATTAGTACACAAAAAATTAAAAATCATCCTAAAATCCTGTTTTATGGCCCTAAAATGCCAAAAATAAGGATTGGTCATGGTTAAGCAATGACTATTGTTCACTAAGTCATTTCTGATGGGTCCAAAAAATTTTAGCAATTCGCGGTCGGTCGCTCGAATTAACGAAGATGGCGTGCATATTAGCACACGAAAAATTGAAATCGTCCTGAATTCCTTTTTTAAAGCTTTAAACGGCCAAAAAATGAGAAACGGTCATGGCAAAATAATGAATATTGTTCATTAGATTGTTTCTGATGCGCTTAAAATCTTTTTAGGCGATTCGGGGCCGATTGCCGGCATTCATAAATATTGCATGTTTATCAACACAAGAAAATTGAAAATCGTCTTGAAATCCTATTTTATGGCCCTAAATCACCAAAAAGAATAAGAAAAGATCATACAAAGCAATGACTATCGTTCATTAGGTCGTTTTTATGGGCCCACAAAATTTTAGGCAATTCAGGACCAATAGCCCAAATTCATGAAAATGGTATGGACTAACACGAAAAATTAGAAATCGTCCTGAATTCTCGTTTTATGGCTCTAAAGCGTCAAAAAAATGAGGAACGATCATGGTGATGAAGTGATGATTGTTCGTTAGGTCGTTTTTAATGTGCCCACAAAATTTTAGGCGATTCAGGGGTGGTCACCTAAATTCATGAGGAAGACGTGGACATTATATATTATGTGGAAAAATGATAATATTGTTAGAAAATCTAACAATTTCACTATTTTCACTATATTAATAGTTGTTTCTTTTTCCCTTTTCCTTTTTGGTAACCTTAGTGGATATCTATGTCAACAGTTTAAATTTGAGAAAACTACTTTCTATAGACCCTCAAAATTTTAATAGTTCATATATTTTTTCACTGACACGGAATGCCCCTTCAGCCCAAACATATTGTATCTAATAGTTTGAAATGTCTATTTTGTATAGTGAGAATCTATTTTGTATATTTTTTGAATAGTGACAGTCTATTTTATATAATTTTTATATAGTGATAGTCTATTTTGTATATTTTTTTGTATAGTGACGGTCTATTTAGTATATATTTTGTATAGTGACAATCCATTGTATATAAATTATATAGCGGCAGTCTATTTAGTATATTTTTGTATAATGACAGTCTATTTTGTATAGTGACAGTCTATTGTATGTAAATTATATATTGACAGTCTATTTTAGTATATTTTTCGTATACTGACAGTTTAATTAGTATATACATTGCATAAAATTTGTATATAGAGTGTATCGTGCATCTTGCAATGTGTCCATAATATATCATTAATGTATCCCGAGCGCTTTTGTGTATCCAAAGTGTATAGACTATTCTACGATGTATAAATTGTGTATATATAAGTGTATCGTGCATTTTACAATGTATCATTAATGTATTCCGAACTCTATTGTCCAAAAAAATCATGGCATATTTAAAACTACAAGTTTTGAATATACTTCTTTCTTTATTAAACTTCGTATTAAAATAGTTAAGTAAAATGCAGAGAGTATAAAGTATTCCCCCTTGTTATTCCGATCTACAATACATAGGCTTTGAGTCCTTAACTATTAACTCGAAAAAGACAAAAACCTTGTAGTTAGCATCAACGAAATCAATTAATTACAAGTACTTTGCGTATATAAAGCCCTCATTCAAAGTGAAGAACACATAATATTTCTAGCTCTTAAACCTGCTTCTTATTAGCTTTAGCGTGCACAGAAGCAAAAACCAAACATGATGAGGTTCGGGCAAAAATTAATCATGGCCAAGTCACATTTTTTCTACTAGTGAATAAATGATTTAGGCTTTACAATTGTTGAATGAGAATCATCCAGAGATGTTTGTTCAAAAAGAAAAATAAGAAAATTAGACGGATGATGAAGTTAATCTGGATTAAACCAACAGTAGCCCAAGGAATATGTGATAACTTTAATGAGAAGGTGGATGAACGATTTAGGCTTTACACGGTATGCAGAAAAGGCCAATTTAAGCTAGCTATTATCATTTATTTAGGGCTATAAAGTGTATGGATCAATTCATGGCTAGCGAATAATTACGGGTTTGAACAACGGTAAAGTTGTCTTTGTGTAACTTTTGGACCATTATTTGAATCGTAAAAATAATTACTAATACTTATACTAAAGTATACCGTCCCTTTTCGAATCTCACGTGAATACAAAATATTCTGTACAGCGAGTTATCCTACCAATATTAATGATCAAGATACGAAAACAATCTGATGGGAACATCAAATGAACCAAATAATGTCGTGTCGTTTTCTTTTTATGGCGAATGGTGGGGCAGCGTCAGTAGTCAATTCCCTCACGGCCACAAACTGCTTGCATTGAATATCTCTAATACCTGAAAAAAAAATTTCCACTCTGTTTTGTTCTCCAACGGTTAAAAAGAACCATCTCGAAACGTCTAGCAAATATTAGCAGCAGCTTTCTTCAACGTTATAGTACACGTGTCAGTCTCTCACTGGTTTTTTATTTTTATTTTTATTTTTTCATTCGATGGTCGATATTCATACTGGCGCCGTTAATAAATCTGATCGCCGAAATAATCGTCACATTGTAAATAGGGAAAAAAAAATTAATTGAATTACCTCAACATAAGAAAAGATTATAGTATAATAGTAGACGGGTTTTTAGGTCATAGATTCAAATAATAGGTGTGATACTTCATCAACGCATTCTATCATGAATCTGTGGGTCTACATTATTGTTAATTTTAGCATTAAATATATTAAGCTTCCAAAAAATTATCAATAAGCAAACAATTATCTTAGGAAATCAAATTTAAGAGACACAAAATTGTTGTCATAGTATCTGCAACGTTTGGCAAAAGGGATAAAAGTTGGGGTATTATCATTTTTAACCCGCGCCAGAAATTATTTATATTTAATAACCGAATATATATATATATTATTTTCCTAAAAAAAAATTTGGTGCGACAAAAGATAAGGAAATGGAGATATGTGGGGTTGGCAAAAACTAAAAGCCAGCTGTGTTTCACATGCTTCTTTTTGATAAGTCAATTTGATAATGGACCTGTTTTAAATTATCTTTTAAAAAAAGGACTAATACCTAATTTATTTTTTATTAAGGAAAGGACAAAAAGAAAAAGAAAGTTCAGAATTTGCAGCATCCAAAGAATATCTAACGGTACTTGGCGTAACCCTAAACAGAATAACTAACCAAATTGACCCAAGAATTACAAACAAAATACAGTTTCGAGCCACACGAGAAATTATTTGTTTTCATTTTACGATAAAGTTTCTTTTTTACCACAAGTTGACTCATTGCTTAGTTAATTGTGCATTCAACAAATTAATATTATTATATTATAAAAAGTTAAAAACTACAGATACAGCTCTTTCCAATATAATGAGTTATTTCAATTACAATAATATAGCCAACACAAAAGAATAAAATTATATAAATGCTTTCCTTTTTGGGTTACTACAATTAAATAATATTCCTTATGCTACAGAATTGAATTCTAGATAAGGACAGAAAATTTGCTAGGTCCATACCACGTTTGTACAACTTAATAAAAAAAATAAAAATAAAAAGTACTCGAACGATGAACAAAATAACGTTTCTCAACTGAAAAAGAAAATAACGGAATAGTGCACCGACACGCCTTCATCGACGTTGTTTTTTGACCGGAAGACCGAGAGCTAACTATCGAGACTTTGGACTATCCGGACACATACTTCGTGAAATGGTTCATGCATGTTCGTTGCCAGGAGCAACAAGATGGGATGCGCAAAATTTAAATTCCTTTGATAAAAAAAATGTTGATCATAAGGATGAAAAAAGATCATTGCACTATCATGTAGTTTTATCATTCCACTATCTTTTATTTTTATATTCTTTACTTTTTTTTTTGTTAATACGTTTTTCTTCAATATTTCTATCTTAACTTTTTTTTTTTACTCTTAGCATTTTTTAAATGTGTTTTGAAAACGTTTTTCTTGAATCGATGGCTTATCGAAAACAATTTCTCTACTTCACAGCAAAATAAAAGTAAACTGCGTACACTTCGTCCTATCTAGACCACACTTATAAAAACACACTGAGTATATTATTGTCGTTGTTGTTATGGCCATCGACCTCAAAGAAACCTATTCTTGGATAATATACTAAATTCGGTGGTATAATAATACAGTTTTAACTTTATATTTTGTAACATGAATATAAAAACTTACCAACCAGTAAAGTTTAAATGTTTTACCAAAAAAAAAAAATTAATACCTTCTTTCGCTATAAAAGGAAATTTTAGCAGTGGATTTTAAGTTTCAAATGAGTTTCAGAGTACTTTAGCAACTCTTTGTTATCATTTTTAAAATGAATACTCCATCTTGAGTAAATATCTATCAATTTTATTTCCAGATTTTAAACTAAGTATTCGAGAAAAAGCCACAAATTAAAATTTATTTATTTTATCAGTATTATTATTAGTAATTCCAGTAATCTTATTGTTCAGTTTTATTATTACTGTTGTCTCTTTTATTTTGGTTCTCCTTACTATTTTTGCTGGCAATTTATTATTTTCCTTCCATATTTTCATCATAATTTTTTTACTTTTGTATTTTTCATACCTGTTTAAAAAAAATTCCGATGGTCTATCCAAAAAAGGCCACTCTATATACCTCATATAAGGTAGGTGTTAGAGTCTCATGTCCACAATGAAGGGGATGAGTGATCTCCTTATATGGACTTGAGCAATCCTCACCTCTTGAACTAGTTTTGAGGTTCAGTTAGGCTCAAGGTTCATTTATCATGGTATCAGATTAGGAAACATCCCAATTTTTCGATGTTGGGCCCCTATAATTGTCCATGCTCCAGATGTCCAGCTCTGGGCATGAGAGGCGGTGTTGAGTCCCACATCGACAATGAAGGGAATTGAGTGATCTCCTTCCTTACAAGGACTTGGCCAATCCTCACCTCTTCTAATTTTTGGGTTAAAATAGCACAGGCTATCCAGTGTTAATTGAAAAATAGTCAGCGTTTGCAAAGTCATTGAAAAATAACAATTATTTTGCTGCAACATGGAAAGTTCCAGCATAATATACTGGAGATTGGAGCACATGTGTATGAACTTCCAGCATATTATGCTGGAACTCCAACACACGAAAAGTTTTAGCATAATATACTGAAGATTAGAGTACATGTGTATGAACTTCTAGCATATTATGTTGGGCCAGTATATTATACTGGAACTCCAATATATTATACTGCAATATGTTCTTGATTTTAAACATTTTTCCGTTCAAACTTTACATGAAAAGTGGCTAAAATTCGATTATTTTTTAAACTATTGAGCTGGTTTTGAGATTTGAAAACTTGCCAAATGTAGGCAACATCTATGGCCAAATATGTTTTTGCCAAATAAAACCCAAATTTATTTTGGCAAAATCTATAGCCAAACGGGTCCTTAGAGAAATATCTTGTTACTTGCTTAGAGTTAATTGATAAACTTAGAGAATAAAGTAAAGTAAAATTTAAAATTTCTTATATCTATGATATAATTAATAAATGTGTATCGCGTAATATAATATATATTTCGGTATTATATCGGTATTTCAGTATTATATTTTAGAATATCAAATATCATACCTAATATCATTCTAAAAAAAATATTTAAACCAAATATCATAACGAATACTAAATACTAAATTTTCTTTCAATACGATAATTCGATATTTATCAAATTATACCCGCCATATATAGTTGTTGTGTTTTAAGTGGACAAAACATATGCGACCGTTAGAGAAAGAGAAGGGAAGGAGGGTTAGCCATAGGGCTGGCATTTTCGGAATTTCGGCTGCCAGACTGAAATGGGCAAGAAAACAAAAGTCCCCACAAAAACAACTCAATACAGACCAACAGATAATTAGCCCTCACATGGCCTCGCTGTCTCTTTTGTCCCACCCATCCCCTCCCCCCCTAACGCAGTGTATTGGTCCAAACATACATCAATTTCTCCTTAAACAACATTTCTCTTGTTGTAACGGTTATGTCCGAAACAGTATCTCCAACTAATATTATTAGATATCTGCTATCTTTTATTAATACATGTATCACAATCGGTAAGAATATTTTAAAACTTATCTTGTATATATTTCATAGGTTCAATATCAAAGTTAATCATCTTTCGTCGAAAAATTACACTATGTAAAGACGTAAAATACTCCGTTTTAAAGGTATATAGCACATATAGAATATCTTTTATTGAAAAAAATTTCCACTTCTTTTAAATTTGAACACCCTCGGAGAAATTTCTAACTTCGTTACTGACTGGACTAGGACTTAAATCTAAGCCGATAAAATAGAACGAGACATTATTCCATCTGGCTAAGCTAGTAGATTTATTCGAAATTTGTACTAATGGAAGCATAAAGAGTACTACTTATATAAATAGTTGAGGTAAGTAGCGCACCTAGACTAATTTGATTCAAAATTAAAATAAACATCAAGGTGTATTATTAAATAATATAAAGATCTCTGTTAAAGAAAACTCAAATGCACAAAAATAATTATATTAGAAACCACTACTCTATCCGTATCAATTTATTTGAACTCATTTGATTGGAAACGAAGATAAAAAAAAAACTTTGAATTTATGGTATAAAATACAGCACATATATCTTGTGTGACAATAAATCATTGCATAAAGGTAAGTTATTTTTAAATAACAAAAAAATTTATTCTTTTTGACACGGACAAAAAAGGAAACAGATTCACGGAGATAGTATAATTTAAACTAATAACATCAGGATTTACATTAATGATATCTTGTTGACAGGAATATTTCGTTGTTCCTTCAGTTGTATTTCCTAAAATGCCCTTTCCCTTGTCCTCGTTCATTCCTCCCACCCATAAAAGCTAACCATAACCTTCTTCTCCAGATAAAAGCAGAAAAAAAAGAGCAGCAAACAAAAAAACTCAAAACTCTGTCTCTTTTCTCTGCCAATTTCTAAACAGAAGAACTTTTACTTTTCATCAAAGAAAACATGTCAAAGGACGTAATTGAGGAAGGACAAACTCATCAACATGGAAAAGACTATGTTGACCCTCCACCAGCTCCTCTTCTTGACATGGCTGAACTTACTAAATGGTCTTTTTACAGAGCTGTTATTGCTGAGTTTATTGCTACTCTTCTCTTCCTTTACGTCACCGTCGCCACTGTCATTGGCCACAAGAAGTTGAACGCAGCTGACCATTGTGATGGTGTTGGCATTCTTGGTATTGCATGGGCTTTTGGTGGCATGATTTTTGTTCTTGTTTACTGCACTGCTGGTATTTCTGGTAAGCACAATAACCTTACTTTTTCCTATGGATTGTTGTTTAGAGACAGTTGTTCGGGTTCGAAAGAAGTGAAATTTTTTTTTCCATAAAACCTAATATATGTTATCCACTTCTAAAACCTAATATTTTATCTATATATACAGTTTATTTTTCGATGACCCTTCAAATATTTAAGCTCACTGATATTTAGTAGGCACGATATATTATGTACTATAAATGGTTACAGATTTTTACTTTATATGCATACATGGTGCAGGCCATTGGAGATGCAGGATTTAAGCTCTAGTAATTTAATTCTATCATGAACTCATTATACTTTAAAATTATGGTTCAAACTCACTATTTATTACTATAATTTTAATAAACTTTTACACATGAATTTATGTTTCATGTCTCAGGTGTGAGCCAACTTTTAATGTACGTGCTAGAAATGACTAGATCCTCCTATACAAAGGGAGATAACATATAGTAGCCAGAATATATATATAGCTCTAAAACATAATATCTATTTTTTTACACAATATAATTTTTCGACGATGGGTGGTCAATTGATCCCCTTTAATACATGCGGTTTCGCCCCTGATCTTAACGGTTCAACTAAATTTAGTATTTAGGCACGAAATTAACAATAATTTTAAAAATACAATGCGTTATTAAAATCTTGGCTCGGTGTTTGTTGCAGGTGGTCATATTAACCCAGCGGTGACATTTGGTTTGTTCTTGGCAAGGAAAGTGTCATTGATAAGAGCTGTTGCATACATAATAGCACAGTCAGTTGGTGCTATTTGTGGTGTTGGTTTTGTTAAGGCTTTTATGAAACATTACTATAATCTGGAAGGAGGAGGTGCTAACTTTGTGCAACCTGGTTACAACAAGGGTACAGCTTTGGGTGCTGAGATTATTGGAACTTTTGTTCTTGTTTACACTGTTTTCTCTGCTACCGACCCCAAGAGAAGCGCGCGTGACTCCCACGTCCCTGTAAGTTCTTCTAACCACTAGACAAATCTTGAATTTTAAGTGTAACTTTTCGCTTTTTTTCGAAATCGGTGTTTGATCATGAATTTTCAATTTTTTACTTGGAAGACAAATTTTAAAATTTTTCTAAAATTTAAAAAATTCTAAAAAATTATTTTTCAAAATTTTCTCTTGGATCACTCACAAAACTTCAAAAGCATATTTATTATTTTCAAATACTATTTTCACTTGGAAAAAAAATTATTTTTTTCCGAAATGTTATAATTCTTATGTCCAAATGACAACTAAGTCTGAATTTATAGTCATAAATGAGTTCTGATGTATTGTCATAAATTCTTGTTTTTTATTTGTTTCGGTAGATATATTATCGTACTATTGTTTAACTGCTTGCTGCTATCCTTATTGCTTCTTTTTTATTTTTCCTTGAGATAAAAGTTTATTATTCTCACAAGGTCGCGGTAAGATCTGTCTATGCTCTAATCTCCTCAGACTCCATTTGTAGAATTACACCGAATTTATAGTTGTTGATGTTGTAAATGCGTTCTGGTTTTGGTTCTAGTAGTTTGGAAATAGAGTTGTGGTTTTGAGTTTCTTGATACTAATATGAAGTATTTTATATTTGGAAATGAAGGTTTTGGCTCCTCTACCAATTGGGTTTGCTGTATTTATGGTTCATTTGGCAACTATTCCAATTACTGGAACTGGTATTAACCCTGCTAGGAGCTTTGGAGCTGCTGTTATTTACAATAAAGAAAAAATCTGGGATGACCAAGTAAGTGTATTTATTAATTTAAAAAGTATTTAACTTATGAGAGTTATTTTATTTTTTATATTATCAGTGTAATTTAACATATGATTCAACGATCATTTATTCCATGTTATTGATCAACTCTTATCAAATAGACTTACTTGCAATTACTTTTTAAAAGGTTCTAATTCTGTAAATATTTTTTGTATCGTAAGCACATAAACCCTAGGGATCCGTTTGGCCATAATGTTTTTTCCCTTTCTTTTTTTTTTTTTTATAAACATCATCTTCAAAATATTGTTTTGTTATAAATTTGCCTAAATTCTTGAAAATATTTTTGAATATGAGTTTCAAGTTTGAAAAGTGGTTTTATTGCTTTTTCTAGTAAAATTTCATTTCTCCTCACAAAGCTATAATATTTTTTCTAGTGAAATGCATGTTCAAACATAATTTTAAATTCCAAATATCCTTTTTCAACTTAACTTCAAATGCTACTTTTTTTTCAAAAATCAGGAGTAAATTTTTACATCCGTAGGCGTTTGGACACAAGAAAAGAAGTGAATTTTTTTTCAAGCGAAAATGTTATTTGAAAACTAGAGTTGTGTTTGGACATGAATATAATTTTGGGGTGTTTTTTGAAGTTATGTGAGTGATCTGAGTGAAAATTTTGAAAAACAATTTTTTGAAAATTCTTATGTCCTTATTTAAGATAATTTTGATATCGAGGTTTAGGTAATAAGAAAATAGCAATTAGTATTACGTTGTTGATGGTTATTATATTTGAAATATGTTGCAGTGGATTTTCTGGGTTGGACCATTTGTGGGAGCTTTGATAGCAGCAATATACCATCAGTTTGTATTGAGAGCAGGAGCTGTTAAAGCTTTGGCTTCTTTCCGCAGCAACCCAACCAACTAAGTCTAAATCTTTTCTTTTCTAATTGTTTCATTCTGTAGTGTATGAACATTTCTCTTTTTTTGTTTGTTTGGTACAGTTTAATCTTTAATGTTAGCATTGGATGTGTATTTTATTTGGTATGACTAGTCTTCGTGGTGTTTTCCGTAAAAATTGCGCGGGCATCCTATTTGGTCGCCCTCATTTAACCTATATCCGGTTTTTTAAAAACTTTTAATTTGTACCCACTTTTTAAATAACTTCAGCTCCCTTTCCCTCGCTGAGCTGAAGTTCACCAGTTAAGCTGAAATTCGCCAGTTATAAAGACAAAACTTCAGCATACGGAGCTGAAGTAGACAATTACAAAGACAAAACTGCAGCTCTAGAGAACTTCAACTCTAGAGCTGAAGTTTTATCTTTGTAAACTGGGGAACTTCAGCCCAGTATGCTTGAAGTATTTGTCTTTACAACTGGGGAACTTCAGCCCCGTATGCTGAAGTTCCCCAGTTACAAAGACAAAACTTCAGCTCTAGAGCTGAAGTTCTCCAGTGTAACTGGGGGAACTTCAGCCCCGTATGCTGAAGTTTTTGTTTTTATAACTGAAGAACTTCAGCCCCGTATGCTGAAGTTCCCCAGTTACAATGACAAAAATTCAGCTCTAGAGCTGAAGTCCCCTAGTGTATTCAACCCCGTATGCTGAAGTTTTTATTTTTATAACCGGAGAACTTCAGCCCCTATGCTGAAGTTCCCCAGTTACAAGACAACAACTTCAGCTCTAGATCTGAAGTTCGCAAGCTACTTCAGGCCCGTCTTCTAGAATGCTGAAGTTTTGGGTGATTGCCTTTGTGACTTCAGCCCCGCATGTTGAAGTTATGCGCAAAAGCGGGTACGGATGCAATTTTTTTTACAAAGCGGGTATAAGTTAAAACGTGACATAAAAAGTGGGTACGGGCCTCTTTTCATGAGATCGATCGAGCCCAGTAACTTTGCTTCAAACTCTATCTAAGTCTTAAGAAATACATTTAATATGTTCAAATTATTAATTTAGGACCAAATAACTTAAAAGGACTAAAATCCCGTACCCAGAAATTTCAGATCTTCGCTCTGCCTATGTGTCTGTTAAGTCGCGTCATTTTTTAGGGGTCATTGGTACAAGAAATAAATATAATAATTTATTTATAATATATTTGGTTATAGGTATTATTAGCTAATTTCCGAATAAAATTTATCCTTCCATTTTCACTTTTTCAGCACTCAAAACCGTGATCTTATTCTGAGGTTGGGAACTGTTAGCTATCCACAACAACAAACCCTGTGTCTAGGTCAGCTATCCGCGTCGGCTTGATTAACCGAATTACCGTTGTGTAAGGAGAAAAAGCGCTCCCTAACAGAGGCGGACATACACTTTAACAAGAGGGGTCACCGGCACCCAGTAACTTCCGCAAAAACTTTATATATATCAAATATTAGTATAGGCTCCCGTATCAATCTTTATGAGCAGTGATAAATTTATATTAAATATTATGGTGCCCCACAATCACTGAATCATGGGTCCGTCTCAGCTTCCGTCCCTAACACCGTACTATTGAATATGTGACATAGTATTCTGTTAGATACGCTCATATAACTAAAAACCAGGTTCTATTTAACGTATATTTTAGTTAACCGAGTAAGTTTTGTCTCCGATTAGATGGAGGAAGTCTAATCAAAGAAAGATTGGCGGGATATAGAAAAGTGAAAGGGAGAAAACTTTGTACTATACTAATATTGTACTAATCGAAGTTTACAGAAGCATAGTTATAAAGAAAATCACTAATTTTCTTTATATCACTACTGATTTGTATCACTAATTTTTGTCGAACAATTCTCTTGTCACTTCTTTTGTATAATGGAGAATCTTTCCCCCAAAATTATACTCCCTCTTGTTCCAAGATACGTGAATCCGTTTGACTGGGTACGAGATTTAAAAAAAAAAAAAAATTTTTTAATCCGTCGAAAAAAGACTGAGACTATTTGTATGATCATAATAACGTTCTCATTAAAGGTAGAATTTGAAATTTAAGCTAAATTATTTTTAAATTAAAAAAGAAGTTATTTTTTTAAAACGGGTCAAAAAGTAAATGTAAACCGAAAAAATAAATTATTTGGGCATCTATCTCAAAGCATCTCTAGGCACTTGATAGAATCATTTTGTCATATAAAGGGATGCATTCTCTAGTCTTTTAGATACTCCCATCTTTATTCATCTTTGACACTATTTCCACATCCATGGTGCCACGTGTCACTTCAAAGAAACAAAGATGCTTTTCTATGCTCTCTCTTTTCTGAGTCTGGAAAGGTCTGACAAAAGATAGCAGGCTGGCATGACAACTGCCTCGCCTCTTTTTGACTTGAATACAAGCAATACGACCAAACCAAGAAATACTACTCCCTCTCTTGTCTCACGTGTGAACTAATTTGACTGGACGCAGAGTTTTAGAAAAACGAAATTTTTTTAAATTTATAATTCTAAACAAGATAAAAAATATTTATGTGATTATAAAAACTTCTCGTTAAGGGTAGAATTGAAAATTTAAGCTAAATTATTTCCAAATTCATAAATAAATCATTTTTCTTAAAACGAACAACAAAAAAAAAAATTTCACATAAATTAGAACGGGCAAGTAATACTTTATTTAAAGATAAGAGAGATTGGAATTTCGAGATAACACAGACAAAAAAGCCATACTGGAATACACTTGAAGGGAGTCTTTCCTGTAGCCTCACATGGAAAGTGCGAAAGCAAAAGAACTGTAGGTCCTCTTACCTATCCCAGACGTATTCTAACAATCAGTTTTGTTAGGCCAACGACTTATTCGCAATTTCGCTCAAACCTTCCGTAACAGTCTCGTTTGTTCCGAATATTATTAAATATTATACCAAATATATGTTATAACATAACATGAAAATTGATTCTGAAAAAAACTTGACTTTTATAATATAGTATTGCTATAAAGGAATATTATTATAAAAATGTCTGACTGTATTTTCAATTTTCAAGTAGAATTGGCGAAACCAGAGAAGTTGATTTAGCCTTCCAATAATGAGGTCAAGTCTTCGAGTACAAGTACAACTGATAATACGTGAACAATTACTGCAAATCCAAACTTTAATAAAGTAAATTTATCGCAAGGCAAAGCCAGGGTTATCTTTGTTATTTTTAGATTCAAGCAATAGCAGCAACACTTACCAGTGTCGTTACTTGCAGATCCTGGGTTGTAACGCCATGCAAGAAAGCAGAAATGTAACTGTTATATGCCTAGTGGTTAGTTTAAGCTAGGGGTGGTAAATAGGGGGGCTTTTGCATCCGTACCCATTTTTTGTGTCACGTTTTAACTTATACCCGCTTTGTAAAAAAATTTGCATCCGTAGCCGCTTTTGCGCATAACTTCAGCATGCGGGACTGAAGTAGCAAAGACAATCACGCAAAACTTCAGCATTCTAGTAGACAGGCTTGAAGTAGCTTGTGAACTTCAGCTCTAGTAAATAGGTCTTTGTAAATGGGGAACTTCAGCATACGGGGCTAAAGTTCCCCCAGTTACACTGGAGAACTTTAGCTCTAGAGCTGAAGTTTTTGTGTTTGTAATGGGAAACTTCAGCTCTAGAGCTGAAGTTTTTGTCTTTTGTAAATGGGGAACTTCAACATACGGGGCTGAAGTTCCCCAGTTATAAAGACAAAAACTTCAGCATACGGGCTGAAGTTCCCCCAGTTACACTGGAGAACTTCAGTTCTAGAGCTGAAGTTTTTGTCTTTTGTAAATGGGGAACTTCAGCATACGGGGCTGAAGTTCCCCAGTTATAAAGACAAAAACTTCAGCATACGGGGCTGAAGTTCCCCAATTATAAAGACAAAAACTTCAGCATACGGGGCTGAAGTTCCCCAGTTATAAAGACAAAAACTTCAGCATACGGGGCTGAAGTTCCCCAAGTTACACTGGGGAACTTCAGCTCTAGAGGTGAAGTTTTTGTCTTTGTAAATGGGGAACTTCAGCATACGGGGCTGAAGTTCCCCAGTTATAAAGACAAAAACTTCAGCATACGGGCTGAAGTTCCCCCAGTTACACTGGGGAACTTCAGCTCTAGAGCTGAAGTTTTGTCTTTTGTAAATGGGGAACTTCAGCATACGGGGCTGAAGTTCCCAAGTTATAAAGACAACAACTTCAGCATACGGGGCTGAAGTTCCCCAGTTATAAAGACAAAAACTTCAGCATACGGGGCTGAAGTTCCCCAGTTATAAAGACAAAAACTTCAGCATACGGGGCTGAAGTTCCCCAAGTTACACTGGGGAACTTCAGCTCTAGAGCTGAAGTTTTGTCTTTGTAACTGGGGAACTTCAGCCCCGTATGCTGAAGTTGTTGTCTTTATAACTTGGGAATTTCAGCTCTAGAGCTGAAGTTTTTTCTTTGTAACTGAGGAACTTCAGCCCCGTATGCTGAAGTTTTGTCTTTATAACTGGCGAACTTCAGCTTAACTAGTGAACTTCAGCTCAGCGAGGGAAAGGGGAGCTGAAGTTATTTAAAAAGTGGGTACAAGTTAAAAGTTTTTAAAAAAGCGGGTATAGGTTAAATGGGGGCGACCAAATAGGGTGCCCCGCGCAATTTTTACGTAAATAGGCGGGTTGGTCATATTGGGACGCGTCGAAAACGGATAATGAGAAATCGGATAAATTATCCGACCCGACCCTAATACGGATAAAAAGGATTAATGGGCGAATAATCGTAAAAATTGCACGGGACGCCCTATTTGGTCGCCCCATTTAACCTATTCCCATTTTTTTTAAAATTTTCAATTTGTACCTACTTTTAAAACAATTTCAGCCCCTTTTCTCCTCCTCCTTCTCCTCCTCAACTTAACAAGAGGAGCTATTTGCAGAAATTGATCAAAAAATAGATGATCAAGCATTCAGTGATGGTGAAGCAGCTTCCTGTACCGCAAATGAGAATGAAATAGTGAATATTGTCATAGCAGATCCAATTCTGCAAGCAGACTCTATGTCAAGAGAATATAGATACTCGTGGAGAAGACAAATACAGAAAGTCATACCCCCGCTGAAGATGGACGAATACGACAGGACGAACGCCAGTTACAAACAAAAACTTCAGCTCTAGAGCTGAAATTCGACAGTTACAAAACAAAAACTTCAGCTCTAGAGCTAAAGTTCACCAGTTACAAAAACAAAAACTTCGCTAGTTACAAAACAAAAACTTTGTTAGTTACAAAACAAAAACTTCGTCAGTTACAAAAACAAAAACTTCAGCAAATAGAGAACAAAACTTCAGCTACTATGCTTAAGTTCAGCAATTACAAACAAAAACTTCAGCACACTTGGTTCAACATACTTGCTACTTCAATCCCGTCTACTAGAATGCTGAAGTTTTGCGTGATTGCCTTTGCTACTTCAGCCCCGTATGCTGAAGTTAGGCGAAAAAATGGGTATGCTTGCAATTTTTTTTTACAAAGCAGGCACAATTTAAAACGTAACCCAAAAAGCAGGTATAGATGCAAATGCCCCCGAATAATCATATTATCCATGACTTCGTGAATATGATCACTTTTGAGAGAATTACTAGTCTCCCAAACTTGAGGAACCCAAGTTTGAGATTTACAAATGTAAAAGTTAAACCCATTAGTTATCTATTGATTATCCATTGGTTATCAATATTCTAAATGAATAATATGGTTCTAATCCACATTTGACCCATTTTTAAAAGTTCATTATCCAACCCATTTTTTAGTGAATAATATGGGTGATTAACTGTTTCTTTTAACCATTTTGCCACTTCTAGTTTCAGTCGAACTCCAACGGTTAACATTAATGGCTTTTGGTGATGTAAAAATCTTTGTTTCACCTTCGCATTACTCAAGTCTATGCCTACAAGAACTATAAAAACGCCTTAGTTATGTACTCCTTCCGTTTCAATTTAGATGAGGTAGTTAGACTCAGTTCGGAATTTAAAGAAAAATAAAAGAAGAATTTTGAAACTTGTAATCTTAAAAGTTTATGGGGGTAAAAGCTTTGTGGGGCCATAACATTTGTGTGATTATAAAAGCTTCTCATTAAGAGTAAAATGGGTAAAATGAATAGTTTAAAGTTGAATTATTTCCAATTGTAGAAATGTGTCATTCTTTTTGGAACGTACTAATCAGAAAAATGTGTCATCTCAATTGAAACAGACAGACGAAGTATCTCACTACTTAATCATCACAATCATAGGTGAGACTTATTCACCATCAATAAAGGATTTCGCAAAATGCCTTGGAAAACTGGTGAAACCAGTATCCTACAAGGCAATAGCTTCGGTTAAAGCAAAACCCAAAATAGCATAACCAAATAATTGTTCTGCACACGAATAATCTAGTCTAGCAAACAAGAACTGACATCAGGAAACCCTTTGTACACAACTCACCAATTGCGGGAGAAAACTTGCTGTAAATTGCAGCCAAACCATAATAATCACTCTACGCCACTCGGTCACTCCTTTCTCGAAGCAAATCTAAGCACCTGATCCTGCAGGACCTGCACCTTAATGGACTTGACCAATGCACTGCATATACAATAATAAGTTCCTCTACCTTTTCATTTGGATGCATAAATTGCTGAGAAATGCAAATTCTTCATTACAAGTGTCCGTCTATGCAAAGATAAAATACTTCTTGACTATTTGTTAAAGGATTAATAATAATAATCCTATACCAGTCAGAAAAAAAAGCTCATACCTTTAATAGATCGTATCTCTATTCTACCCTTTCATTTAGGAGAGGAGGGGACCTTAGATATTCACAGTTATCTGGTTTATATTAAAAAAGTTCCTTGCAAATAACTGGATTAACAATGTGTTACCATAATCAACCTCCACGAAGCATTTCCATCAGGTTGAGAGATAGTAATTGACATTAACTGAAATCATCATACAGGAAAGCAACAGCATCAACAAGCATCCCCACCACAAGACTGCACTCTAGAATACAGAGTAGTACACGTTGACATGACATGTTAATACCTTAATCAGGCAAAGCAGTTCCTCTCTCAAGGTTATTCTTGATCTCCAAGGTGTATTTTCCAAAGGCACGCTCAATCTTCTTATTGAAGTGCTCGTTACGGTCATTAATAGAGTCGATGTCTTTCTCTTCATGGAACTTTCTCCTCCGACTAAATGACTGGCGCTTCTCATCCCTGTCCTTGAGCTCCTTCACCATCCTCTCTATCTTGTCCTCTGACAATTTTGGTGCCTGTACAGTTGAAAGATAGTAGTGTAGGGAACCTCTTTGCTAAAGTCTGAAATAAATAAAAAACAAAACTAGGGATCATGGCTGAAGCACCTACCTTCCCATACTGGAGACTTGAAGCTTCTCGATAAAATTCGGGGTCAGCTTCCTTCATTTTACTGTACTCATCTAGATCAACCGCAACATTCTTTGTCCGCTTCTTGTATGCATTGTATAGCGTTTTCTGATTAAAAACTGAAAAATGAAAATAACACGGAGAGAGGGAAGGAAATTAGCTCAGCTTCACCATATAAGACTGCATCACAATCCATAAATTCCAAAGTGCCAGAAAAATGTAAGGTAAAATGAAGGTCAGCTATTTTCCAAGATAACGGATTGAACTTCAAGAAAATATATGTTTATATTGCCTCATCACAGGCCCGAAGATATATCACATATTTACTAGTGCTCAAGCTTTGTAGCTCTACGGCATCATAGACCGGAACCCATCTTCTACCTAAATTCAAGCTAGATAATACAAGGCTAGCAAATGCAAGCGAAAATAGCCACACATAATGATTAATTTCTCCTATAATAGCTCTAGTTCCAGTTATATATATCAACATAAAAAAAAAAATTAAAAACAATAGAATATTAGAATTTACCAACTGAAGGAATCCAACTAATTCCTAGTTTTTCCCCAGTCGCAACACCACAAGCCACAACTGTACAAATGTAAACCTTGTCCAATTAGACATATCAAATCTTAGACCACCAGATAGGAGTGAACTTGAGGTGAGAATTGAGATTAGATGGAAATGATGTACCTAAATATAGACTATTTAGATATCTTGGCTCAATGTTCCAGGAGAATGGAATGATAAATGAAGATGTTATGCATAGCATTAAAGTAGGATGGTTGAAATGGAGCAGTGCCACAGGAGTGTTATGTGATAGGATGATACCTACAAAAGTGAAAGGCAAGTTCTATAGACTGAATTTTAGGTGAGCAATGTTGTATGGGAGTGAGTGTTGGGCCTCTAAAGCCCAATATATCCACAAGATGAGTGTCGCGTAGATGTGAATGTTAAGATAGATGTAGAGTTAAACAAGATAGATAAGATAAGAAACGATCACATCTGTCAGAAGGCACACATAGAGGATAAATGAGAGAATGTCGCTTGAAATGGTTTGGCCAGGTATCACGTAGACTTCCATATGCACCGGTTTCGGTATGTGAGAACATGATGATTGAAGGTGTGAAAAGAGGAAGAGATAGACATAAAATCACCTGGAAAGAAGTTATCTCAAAAGATTAAAAATATCTTGAAATTCAAGCAGATATAGCAAAAGATAGAAACCAACAACAACTAGAAGACTAGTGCTTACTAGAACACCCTTAGTATATTAGAGATATAACCACTAGAATATATTAGAAAACCCCTAGTGTCAGATAATGCTCAAGTTATGGAACCAAACAGAGCATTTACGATATTAAGGAATCATACCGCCAACCCCAACTCTTGGGATTGAGGGGTAGTTGTTATTGTTGTTGGTGTAAGATCTAAATGCACGTCGGTTTACTAAGCAAAAACTTTTACAAATAAATGCACCGCAATTTTTGTCATCCTCCTAAAGTAAAAGTGTAAAGAAGGACACACTTCCTCCAAAGATAGTGCTGAAACATGAAAACAAAGATAATCTCACCAAATTGTAGATGTTTTGTCTCTTATGTGAAAATATATTCTAAAACACTCTCAGCTCTTTTGAGATCACATTCCAATTGTTACCATTCCTATGAAATCCATCATAGAGCTGGATAATACTTCTGTTACACAGTGAACACATCATTTAGCTCTCATGTCAATATTCCTTCTCTACGTCATACTATCAAGTTTATACAAACTGTAAAGTAGATGAAGCATACTGAGATCACGAAATCACTAGGTAATCTTGTCTCATACCAAAAACACAGGCATGCAGCTTAAATTGTGCATGCTAAAAGCCCTATATACTGCCACTTGTTTGAAGAGTTGATACCAATGAATGACCAAGAATTTACTTCCTCCTCGACCGTTTTAAAGTGAAGAATCACATGCGAATCTCACTGAGCAGCTAAGGCTTAGGGTATTGAACCCTTTAAAGCTTGATAACTAATGAGTTTCAATAACCGTGTAAAGTTTTTCTTGCTTTTATTTTTCATTTATTTAATTTATTTATTCTTTTTTGTTTTGTGTTTGTGGGGGGGGGGGGTCTACAAATAGAGCAGTGATGAAAAATCATTCATACCATCCCAACCAGCTGGCGCTGGCTCCTTTTCCCACTTCTTATACTTTGACTCCGCCGACTCTTGCGTATCTAGCATGTATGCCTTACTCATATCTAATCCATTGGCATCTAACAACTTCCCAATTTTCTTCTTCCTTTCCTCGATCCATTTTTGCTTGGACATTCCCCTAGACTCTGGTGGAGCTTCCGTTTTTTTCTTCTCTGCTACCATTGCACTTTGATTAGCTTTTCTTGCCTCATTCTGCATAAAATTCCACAAGCTAGAATATAAATAATCTGATCAGGATACCATAAAGAACAAATGAAAACAAGGGGAAAAAAACACTAAATAGACAAGCTAACTGAATGATGGCATTGCTTGCTAAAGAAACAGAAAGGAAGGATATTTGCAATTACCATTTTTAACCTTAATTCGAATAACTTTTTCTTCCTCCCAGTGAGATTCGCGGAGTCTTCTCCCATATTACCCTGCCCATCATCTTGATCATCTGCATCATTGTGCCTCTCGACATCATCCCTTTCATCAGGTGCAACTTCGCCCCCATCAGAACTCACAACCGAGTGGGGCCGAACATTAACAGTATTAGCTTGCAATACACCTGATAGCACATTAAAAAGGTCAGACAAGGCAAGATACATATAACAAATTTTCCATCCAAGGAGCAAACATTAGACTTTAGCTCTTGTTAGAAATAAAAGTGCTAGCAAACTGAGATGCTTGAGAAAAGACTAATGTGAGCTTAACTAATTAAACCTAACACATTAGAATCTCCAACATTTCATGCTTGAAATGCTGTCTTTGCTTCAAGTATAGTTTTCTTCATGCAACCAATAAAGAAAGACTTCTAAAGGATGATAATAGAGGTATAGACTTTTAAAAGTAGCCCCTATTGGACTCCTTGTGGGTGGAGGAGAGGTTTAGGGAGGGAAGAGCTTATCATATTAGGGGGAAACTCAGAGCCTTGATTGTCAATTCATGTCAATCCCTAAAAGCTCAAAGAAAACCAAGAAATCTTAGCATTAGTTCAGATTAGTGTCCTCAGCAACCTCACACCATTTGAATTCACATGTCAGCTAAGCATTGGCCACATATAAGTACAACCTAAAATGAAGTGTGTGGCTTAATCAGCGAAGTATCTTGCCTTCTGCTGACATGATAACTTTCACTTCAGCAAATAGAGATCCCCATTTCTCAACACAATGCTGTTAATACGACAGAACTGATCACACATTTACAAGGAGTTCCTACGCCGCATTCACAAAAACTTACTCTTCCCCGTTCCATGAACTACTACTGACACTATTATTAACTTTTCCCCAATACCGCAGGACATGTTTAGACAAGATCTATAGCCATTGCACTGCAACCATGTAAAGCATTTGCTCAACAAGATACAAACTTGGAAACAACACTTCAAGCTTCATCCTTCCATCTAGGGATGTCAATTTTCCAGCAATGCAACCATGACAACCCATTTTCCCAGCACCTCACTACCTTAAGCACCAATTACCAACTCTTTTGACCTCAGTATTGCAGGAGACAACACAGCTATATATGTCTCTCAACCCGCTAACACCCTACGCTCTCACTTTGCCATCTTTTACTAGCAAAGATTGCTTGGTCACTCTCTATCCAGTATTACTTTTTCTTTGATTGGTGCTCTATTACAACTCCCTCCTGTTTACCACTTTCTGAAGGAATACTTGAATCAAATCAACATACCACAGCTATCTACAAGGAAAAAAACCTAGTAATAATACCAAGGAGCCTTTTGTGAACCGAATCTCTAGTCCCATAAAAACCATGAACACAGAATTCCAGGTGAAAAAACAACCATCAGTAGCTTCAGCGACAGGGTATCTAAACTTGTGCAAGCAGTAAAGAATCAGCAACTGAATAAAGACATAAAACAATGCACAAAACATATTCTTTTTCATTTATTTTTTCTGGCTCTTTGGGTAAGTGCAGACAGCCATAACTAAAATGGTTTAACTTTTTGTGAGTTGACTCATAAGCGCCAAAAAATCCAAAGAAATCCAGGGTTGTAAATTAAAAACCAGCTCTAACCTGTTTCAGCTTTGCTCATTTGCTTCTTTGCTGCAGCTATTATATTGAAGCAATAATCGCTGCATTCATGATAAGGGTTGGATGCATTTCGACAATCGGGGTGAACTCTTCCTTCTTCAGTCATGTTCTAGTTTCCCTTATCAAATCAATTTCCTGCATCGTCAATACAAATATACAGTTTTAACCAAAATAAAGTTTCAAAACGGGCAAACTTGGAAAATATCACAATTCACAAAGTAAAGTCTAGATGTAACTTCAATCCATCTCAAGTTTGTAAAGAGGTAAAACTTAAAACTATTTTCCCAGTTACAAGTAACATTAAACCTCTCCTAGTTACTACACCAATAAGCTACTGCTTTTCTTTTTTTAACCAATTGATGTCCAATGCTTGAACTAATATGGTTTAAAAATAAAAAGTGAATTAGAATTTTTTTGTTATGACGATGGTGCCCTGACCAGCCTGGGCGCTGCTATTCGACCGGGCATCTGCTACGTCCCACCAGCACCGATGCCGGGTAACTCTGCCCATCAATACTTCTATAAGAACATTGTTAAAGGTGTGAAGGAACTGAATAAGCTATATTTTCTAATTTTACCGTTCCAATCAATGATTATATTTAATAACAGAAATAGTCAGAAAATTGACTAGTGAATGCAAAAGCAGATTCGCAATATCATATGTTTTTAGCTATTATCACATAGAAAACAAATAAAAGTGCAGATTAATTGTATAAATCACAACTAACTATGACAAATCGGAAACCAAAACCTTCTTTTTATGCACGGGGAGATAGATAAAAAGAGATGCAGCTTAACATAATTCAGCTTAACATACCTTACAACTCGAATTCCGTGGAGATTGAGATGGAGGAGGAGCAAATTCGCAGCTTGAGATTGATGTAGTGGTTGCGAACTTGACCGAGAAAGAAATTTGAGATGAACCTGGATTGGGGGAACAATATAACCCTTATTTGGATTTGATTCTCAATTTTTCATGTCCGAATCAATGGGCTGGGAGGGGTTCGGCCCAATTATTGCATCCCGACGGGCCCCTTATGTTTTGAGATCTTTGGATCTTTACACAAATAGCCGTCCATATTTATTGTTTACTTTTTCTAGCTATATACATAGTTTATACATTGATTATACATAATTATACACATATAATACATAAATTATGTATATATTATACTTCACCGGCTATTTTTAGTTTAAGTGATTGGCTTGACGACTATTTGGATTAATTCTTCTTACAACAATAGCCGATCAGATTCACTATTTATTTTTTAATCAGTATATATATATATAAAAAATATAAATTATAAATATGATATACATACATCGATTATTTTTAGTTTAAGCGACTGAAATGTGGCTAATATATACGTTCAAGCAACGATTAAACTTCAAATGTCGATTCAAAAGGTGCGTAGCCCATCCAACTTTTACAAAAAGATAAAGAATAATTAACCCAAATAGTCGCCCACTCACTTAAGCTAGAAATACCCTATAAAAATATAATATATGCATAATTTATGTTTTATATATTTATAATTGTGTATAATCTATGTATATGGCTAGAAAAGTAAACAGTGAATATGGCAGGCTATTTGCTTAAAGATCCCAAAGATAAAGAGCTGCCCAATATTTAGTAAAAATAGCATGGGCTAGCTAATTTTTGTACCGGTAATCGAAAAATAGCTAGCGTTTGCAATGTCATTGAAAAATAATCACTATTTCAAATAAAACACGGAAAGTTCCAGCATAATATGCTGGATTATAAAGCTCATGCGTTTAAACTTCCAGCATATTATGTTGAAACTCCACCACATTATGAAATTCTAACACATTATGCTGGAATCTCATATGTACAAAATTCGAACTCCAACATAGATACTGGAATTTTTTCGAATTTTTAAGGGTATTTTTGTTCAGATATTATCTTACCTGAAAAAGTGATTAAATTTCAATAATTTTAAAACTGTGGCTATTTTTCAATTACTAATTCTAAATCATACTAGTTTAATTTAAAGGTGTCTAACGGGCCGGGTTGACCCGTAACCGGACCGGCCCAGACCGGTTAAAACCGGAACCGGCCCGGCCCGGTTCATAGGGGGCCGGGTGGGCTGGGTAGGGGGGTTAGAGGGGGTTGGTCCGTTTAATTATTTTGAAACGGGTAACCGGACCGGTCAAACCCGGCCAAAGTGAACAATACACTTTACCGGTTTAACCGGCCCGGCCCGGCCCGGCCCGGTAAACGTCTATAATTTTTTTTTTTTTTTTTTGTAAATGTTTGGGCCCCACTTATCCGTTGGCAATAGTCACCTTGGCAGGGAGCCGTTGCCCAACGGTAGATTTGCACAAATGGCCCTTTTTTGGGCCTTTTTTTAAAAAAAAATTAACACTTTCTCAATTTACAAAGTTAACCTTTTCTAAAATTATAAATACACCCCCCTCTTCTTCATTTCTTCACTTATCTCTCATTTCTCAATCTCAATTTCTCTCATTCAAGTTAAATCATGCCCCGTGATTCTAGAGTGCGCTCATATGTTTGGGAACACTTTGATGTGGTTGAAGAAAATGAAGAAGTTTACAAAGTAAAGTGCAAGAATTGTGGTATAATCTTAAATCTTCGTCCAAAGTGCACGGGCACACGCTTTTTAAGGAGGCATATAAATAGTTGTCTTGAGCATCCACCAGACCACAAACAATTCGTTTGATTAATTGATTTTAGACAATTTGTGTTATTTTAATATTATTAGACGTATTATGCATTTATGTTTAATGTTTTAGTTTGTTATTTTAATATTATTAGACGTATAAGTGCAAGTTTGAACTCTAATTTGAAGTATTAAATATTTAAATGTAAACTTTAATAGTTTAATTTGCAAGTTTTAGTTTGTTATTTTAATATTATTAGACGGTACCTAATTATTAATGATATATTCAAATGTAAGAATTTTAAAGTCTTTGCATCCTTTATTCAAACACTATTTTTATAAGTTTATTTTTTTGTTTATATTTTTACGACAGTTATAACAAATACAAAAAAAAATTTAAAAAAAAAATAAAAAAATACTTAACCGGCCCGGCCCCTTAAGCCCCTAACCCATACGGTAAGTTTTTACCCGGATTAACCCATACCCGTTAAACCCGTTAACTATAACACGTAACCGGCCCGGTACCCCTACCCGTCCGGTTCAACAAAACCCCAACCCAACTCGGCCCGGCCCACCCGTTAGACACCTCTAGTTTGATTTCCCTCCCCCCAATATTTAGGATGTAGATGGGCCTGACATTTCTAGTTCGTAAGCAGAGGACAAACCATGATAGATTATTGCTTTCTTATATGGTTATACTGTATTCCATTAATTTCATTTTACATATTTTAATCGTTATTTGGGAAGTCAAACATTTTTAAAAAAGAAATGTGATTTCTCATGCGTTCTATAATATTTACTATAAAAGATTGTGACTTGCCGTTGTACTTTTATACAGTTTATAAATATATATATATATATATAAGTATTTAAATTTTATAATTCAAGTTGAAGTATCAATATTCAAATTGAGAGTGACAATTATATTGTCTCATCATTAGTACTCCGACACATTGTTCTATTTAAAACAGATAAGTGATTTAGCAATTAGTTGTCCACTCACTTATCAATGTAGGTTGCAACTGGGTGCGTCTGGCATGGTTATTATTCTTGTTTGGATGGTCGTTACTTATCGTACCGTATCGTATTTTACTTCAAATACGATATTTATTTTGATTGGTACTTAAATTTTATTGTATTGTATTGTATTGTTAAATTTGTTATTACGTAACGACGAAATATGCCACTTTTATATAACGATCGATTTGGTGAGGTTGCGTCGTTATCTTATGTTTTTCTCTCATCTCACCCTCCACTATTATTAAATTATTTTATTTTATCATTTACCCTACCTTTTTATATATTAAATGTACCCTGTATCATAATTTTTGTTTATAATATTACAAATTTATCATTCATATTGCTGGTGCATGATATCATGAAACAACGACAAACGATATATTATATCATCAAACGGTACAGTACAATACAATACAATACAATATGATACATTATGAAACAATGTGTAATAACTAACAACCATCCAACCGTTTTCAATTTTTTTAATTCGCAATTCAGTGTTTAATTAGTGTAGGCTCAAATGAGAATAAATAATAGATTATTTCCATGAGTTACACCAAATCAATAGAGTCGTAATCACTTGTTTAATCAGTAATTAACTAATAAACGATCAGTAATCCTTTTATGCTGTTTATACAGAAGAGAAAATAATCTAGATGTTTTGTTAGTTTAATGACAATTTCCTTTTATTCTTGTGTCTTTGTCCAAGACTTATCAAACACAATTTTTATTTTTTATTTTTCATACTCGTTCATTCAGCGCCAAATGCATGTACCTATCCGTTTTTTTAAACTATCTTGATGCATATTTTCTTCTATTTAAAATATTTATTTAACATTTGGACAACATTTAAAGTTGAACTTGGAAATAAAAGTGTATAACTTGATTACTTTCATCAAATCATCGTTCATCTAAGGTTTAGTTATGTGTTAAGGTTTGATTATGTTGAGTACGTGACTTTGTCAATATGATCTTACAGAGTCATGTGTTATTTATTTATTTTATTATTTTGTGTGTGTGTGTGTGTGTGTGTTTGTGTAAGACACAGCAACACTTCAAAATATAAATTATATATTTCTGGTGTTACGTACATCTTCTTATGGCCAAAAGGTTGAGTGGCTATACTAATTACTCAAACAGTGGGCATTAATAAACTAATATTGCTGAATTTTGTTATCCCTTAAATCTTGATTAGTGTACTCATGCAACAACAACAACAACAATTTATTCAATGAAATTTTAGAAATGGAATTTGAGAAAGATATAGTATATTTAGATCTTACTCCTACCTAAAAACCGTATTTTATGAATTAGTTTAATCGTACGTGGATCGAAATTCAGAAATGTAAATGTTTACTTGGAGAGTAAGAGATAAACATGTTTAGAGTGAAATATATGAAAGACCAATTTTAAAACAACAGCTCCTAAAACAAATGCAAAAATTTAAATATGGTATTTATGCGATCCTGTCCAGTGACAAGTGACACCCTACTTATCTTAACTAAAACTTTACTACTTTAGCTTATTGTTCAGATTGTGGATTTCTCTTCGTTTGATAAAAAGTGAGGCATTTACAATTTTTAATATACAGTGTTCTACTAATAAGTTTTTCTGTAGTACCTACAAATGTCATTACAGCACCATTACATAGAAACCGACTCATGTCATAAATATTATTTTCTCCTATCCATACGGCCTTTTTATTTTGATCATAAATGATAATCGGCTTAATTTATGCATATTTTGATATATTGTCTCACATTATGCTCATTTCTCGTAGGTTTCGGATATAAAACATAATAATTTGTGGTATTTCTAAGTCTAGGAATCATTCGAATGCGATTTGGGACAAAAGTGCGCGAATTGAAGCGAAAATAAAAAGAAAATGCAAATAGCTCAGTTGAGCGCCACAGGCAGTGTGGCGCACAAAACAGAATGTTGGGAAGTTGAGCGCCAGGGCCAGCGTCCCACGCTGCCCTGGACGCTCAAAACGTGAACATTTCCTATTTCGACTAGGACTCGGTTATTTCGACCTCAAGTCGCCCTTAACTCATATAAAAGCCAACCTAAACCTATTTAAAGAGAAGGACGTGACTTTGAGAGAGGAACAAAAGTACGAAACATTCGGGAGCACGAATTTGATCAATTCTTCCATTCTTCTCTTAGTATTCACTGATTTTATGCTTGAAAATATCATTTTTGATGATTGTATGAATATGAGTAGTTAAGAACCCTATTGTTCCGGGGTCATGAGAGCTACATGAATGTTGACGTTTGAGGTTTAATTTGACAAGTTTGATTTTATCATATTCGGTTGTTTATTTAGTTCTGTTTTTAATTATTTTGTTGAGTAGCTAACAATAAAATACTATCTACGAATATAGAGTTGAGCTCGAAAGTGAGAATTCTAGATTGCATGTAGAATTAAATAGAGCAAGTTCTTGAACTTGGGCATCGGGGAACGAATTTGCAATTAGGATAGAAATATACCTAATTGTCTTGCTTGGTTGAAATGCAGGAAGTGTAAATGCATTTTTATTAATCTTAATTCCATAGACATGTAGGCATTAAGTTAGCTTGAATATGCGAGTAAGAACTCGACAGATTCATATGAGCAATATAAACCTTGTCAATCAACAACCCAGATAAATAAATTAGTCATTTTAACCCAAAAACGCAACAAGATTGTTAGCTAGCCTATGACCCTAAAACACTCTCCTACTGATTTTTATTCGAAATTGCTCAAGTGTTGTAGTTGATTTCTAATTATTGCATTGCTTGATAGTCTCTTAAGTAATAAATTAGTCATCTACATTTTTTAGAGAAATCTTTTGAATCGATAAGTTATTTGAGTTTGAATCAGTCAAAAGTCAATCATAAGTCTCTGTGGGAACGATACTCTACTCACTACTCTATTACTTGACGACCACGTATACTTGCTGTAATGACCCAGACGGCTGTTTTGAGAGTTGTAGCCCCATTCCCCCATTTACTGTTCATTTTGTATTTTATAGCTGTTATGTGACTAGCCGGGGTAACCGGTTCGGTTCCGGAGAGATTTCGGAATGAATTGAGACACTTAGTCTCAAAGTTGAAAGCTTAAGTTGAAATGGTTAACCAGATGTTGACTTATGTGAAAATGACCTCGAAATAAAATTTGATGATTTCAATAGCTCCGTATGGTAATTTTGGACTTAGGAGTGTGTCAGATTGTTAATTGGAAGTCCGTAGTTAAATTAGGCTTGAAATGGCTAAAATATAAATGTAAGCTTGGAATTTTGACCGGGGAGTTGACTTTTTGATATAGGGGTCGAAATCTGATTCTGTAAATTTGAATAGGTTTGTTATGTCAATTATGACTTATGTGCAAAATTTGAGGTCATCGGACTTGATTTGATAGGTTTCGGCATCAAATGTAGAACTTGGAATTTCTTAGTTTCATTAGGTTTGAATGGGAGTATGATTCGTATTTTTAGCATTATTTGATGTGATTTGAGGCTTCGACTAAGTTCGTATGATGTTTTAGGACTTGTTGGTGTATTTGGTTGAGGTCCCGGGGGCCTTGAGCGAGTTTCAGATGGCTAACGGATCAAATTCGGACTTAAGGAAAAATCTGGAAATTTCAGCCTTCTGGTGCAACCGAACCTGCGGAACTTTGGTCGCACATGCGAGCTCGCAGGTACGAGCTGAGGAGTGCAGATGCGGCCAGGCTTGGGGAGGACAATGGTCGCAGGTGCAAAGTTTTTTCGGCACCTGCCTGGTCGCAGGAGTAGTGAGGGGTGCGCAAAAGCGGAAGGCATGCAAGTGTGATGGGAGTTCTCACACTTGCAGAACCGCAGAAGCGGCTAAATGAGTCACATGTGCGGAATCCCTGGACATTATACATTTCGAAGGGTCCGAGAGTTTCTCTCATTTTGGGCATTTTCAACGCGATTTTGGGCGATTTTTCAGAGAGAATTCACAGGAAAACTTGAGGTAAGTCACTTACGATCATTGTTAGTTAATAATATTAGATTATCATTGAGTATTTCGACTAGATTACATGTTTTTGAGGTGAAATTAGTGGATTTGAGCCTAGAGATTTGAAAATAATATTTGATGATTTGAAGGTCGAGTTGATATCGAAATTTAGTAATTTTGGTATGGTTGGACTCATGGTTAGATATGCGTTCATATTTTGTAACTTTTGTCGGGTTCCGAGACGTGGGCCACACGACCGATTTTTGGATTAAATTTTGAATTTTGTTGGAAAATTTATATTTTTTCGTATTGAATTTATTCCTATAATTTGTATTGACTGAATCGAATTAATTGTGACTAGATTCGAGCTGATCAGAGTCGAAAAATCGAGGGAAAGACATTCTTATTGATTGATTGAGCTTGGCTTGAGGTAAGTGGCTTGTCTAACCCTGTGTGGGGAAAATCCCCTTAGGATGTGATACTGATGTAATATGTTGTGATATGTGAGCGTCGTATATGCAAGGTGACGAGTGCATACACAGGCTAAATTTTGAAATATCGGTTCTTGGTGAGTAGTCTTTTTAAAAAAATTTTAACTGAGTTGCCTTAGTATATGTAGTGATCACGTTTATCCTAGTATCACATGTCTACGTGCCTTAACTCTTACTTGCAATATGTGCAACATGCTTAGCTGAATTACCTGCTTCTTTGATTTGATCTAAATCTTCGACTGTAAGACTTCTTATTGAAAATTTGTTGTTCCTCCGACTACTTGCTGCATATTTACTTTTGGGACTACGAGGCGGTTCCTCGGGAGATCCCCCTATACTACATATTTACTTTTGGGACTACGAGGCGGTTTCTCAGGAGATTCTCTGGAGATCCCCCTATACTGCATATTTACTTTTGGGAGTATGAGGCGGTTCCTCGGGAGATTTCCCTGTACTGCATACTTACTTTTAGAACTACGAGGTGGTTCCTCGGGAGATCTTCCTATGCTACCTCGGGAGAGCCCTTGTTGTTTACCTCTATTTATTGTGTTGTTATCTTTCTATAAATTTCGTTGTTCATTTCTTAGTCACTTGATTACACTATTATAATTTCTGCCTTATTTCCTATTATTCCAGTAAGGTCTGACCTGACCTCGTCACTACTCTACCGAGGTTAGGCTTGACACTTATTGGGTACCGTTGTGGTGTACTTATACTACACTTCTGATCATCTTTTTGTGCATATCCAGGTACTTCTTACCATACCAGATATCAATAAACTTGCATGTACGTGGAGACTTCAAGGTACATCTGCCAGCGTCCGCAGACCCCGAAGTCCCCTTCTATCCTTAACATGTTGCTTTCCTTATTTACCTTTGTAGATTATGATGTATAGAGACATTTAGGTCTCATTTGTTTGCACTTAATGGAGGTATGAATCTTAATCATTCAGATCTCAGACATTAAGTGTGTTTGTTTTTTAAGTCTGAATCTTGGTTATTCAGATCTTAATCATTAAGTGTGTTTATTTTTTTTACTTCACAATCACTTGATGGGTCTGAATAGGTATGTACAATTAAGATCTATAACAGAGACTTAATTTCATTAAGATGCTATCATCCATATTCATTATTAATTATCGCCACTGCCTACGATTATCAACTACCATCATGTCGTCACCGCCTACCATTATCAACTACCACCATGCCGCCGCCACCACCACCATACCCAACCACCATCATCCTCAATCATAGCCGCCACCATAATCGACTACCGTTATCCACCATCCGCACCACTCCCACCACCATCATTCTCAACCACAAACACTCATCGACCTCAACTACCACAACTAACCACCCCAGCACCATCGACAATCATAACCGGTATTACCCAATCATTATAAATTACCACAACCCATCACCACATTCCTCAATCATAACTACCACCACCACCCGCCATTATTAACTATCACCACTCACCACCACCACCCTCAATCATAATCGCGACCACTACTAATCACCACTAGCTACTACCTTGAACCACCACCATCAATCAAACCTGCCACCAACCACCACCTCTAGTCGGCATTCACAAGCACCACCATTAGCCATCACCCCCAGCTACTATTATATTTTTAAATTATTTATATGTTTTATTGATAGAATATTAAATTAATTAGTATTTCATTTGAATTTTATATTTATTAATTTTCAAATAAGGATAAATTTTATACATTCAGATATTATAATTCAAACAGTCTGTATAATCTAGTATTCAGACTTAGTACACATCTTAATATTCATCTGTGTATTCAGATTTAGATGTCTTAATCTTAATACACATCTTGATATTCAGATGTGTATTAAGATTCAGACGTCTTAATCTTAATACACACCTTGATATTCAGATGTGTATTCAGATTCAGACGTTTTAATCTTAAAAAAACAAATGAGGCCTTAGTATTTCTCTTAGAAGCTTGTGACTTGTTTCTACCGGATTTTGGGAGATTGTAGTTCTTTGACTTGAAGTTTTCATTTATTTCAGCTATTGAGGTTTGAGTTTCAGACTCTTATTATGTTATTCCGCAATTTGTTAGGCTTACCTAGTCTTTGAATTAGGTGCCATCACGATATCATACAGAGGGTGAAATGGGGTCGTGACACTCGCCTGAGTGTGTTTGGTCGCAACAATAAATAAATATCATTTTATATAATTAAGAGAGAATTAATTTTATTTTTTAAATTTACCCTTATTTAAGTGTCCTTTTAGCAGACTCCAATATGTCAAATTAACAAATCAAGATTAATTTTATCAAGATACCTATTTTTCTCTAGGTGTTAGTATTTTTTAAGGAGTATATTAAATATAAAAATATCATTTATTTTGGACCGAAAGGAGCAGTAACACATGCAACTCGCTTTTATTTGTTTCAAAATCATCTCCAATATCAACGGAAGCGGTTTTTTGTTTTTTAAAACCCAAAAAGAAACACAAGAAAGATATTATATTCTTGTTGCTAAAATTGACTTTTGGGAATGTATCCGAAATAATTTAGGGATGTATCCAGCATATAACAAGTTTTATAATAGTGTCCAAATTCAAAGGAATGAGAGCACTCGCGTATTTAGAGTTTGATTTCGTCTTTTAGTTACCATTTATTGAAGTAGTAGTTTTAGTAGGATAACCACATTAGAACGGAGCATTAAAGCAACAGTCAAGTTATTTTCATGTGATTTATAGATCATTGGTTCGAGTCGAGAAATATAGTTATATTAGGACAGTCTGCCTACATCATATCTTTTGGATGCGATTCGTTCTCGGACCTAGTATGAACACGAAATACCTTGTACACCGACTTGTCTTCAATTAAATTACCAATCTACAATGTGCATCATCGCATGCATCATTAGCTATGATATTCAATGTGAAAATGGCTCAAACTGTATCTATCAGCGAGTCATAATCCTTAACGGATTATGAGCTTTGACAAAACAATGTCCCTTTTGTTCCTAATTATTGGTCAAAACTGATGTAACACTAAGAATTCGCCCCCAAATAGAACTATGTTTTATAGATTCTTATTCAGTACATTATATTAATAATAGCATGGTTGACCTAACTGGAGGGAGTTCTACGCTTACTGAGGGAGGTATGAACTGGATTGTTCTTTCTCCTTATAAGTAAGTTATATATATATATATATATATATATAAGTCAAAATCCGACTGAGGAAATTCGGCACGAAGACTTGATTATCATAAGTAATTTGGCCGAGGTCGACCAGTGATTAACAGAACTTATCGCCGAGCAGTCAACCACGACCGAAGTCGAGTGTCACGAGTAGCAGTAACTGTTTAACCAAAAAATAGGATTTTTAGTCAAAATCAATCTTTAGAAGAAATCGGGATACTGATAACCAAATAATTTTTTACTTCCTCAATAATTTGCTTGAAAAGAAATATAAATAGCAATTTGAATTAGCAGAAAAGAAAGAAGGAATAAAATGATAATCGATTCCTCAAAAGAAGCAAGAAAATGTAAGTATATTTCGATAGTGCTTGGAACTTGTCCTTACAAGTGAGATTCTGTATCCTTATATAGGAATATCCAAATATAACTTTTCTCCCTATTAATGAAGGATTCATTATGAACATTAATGACATTAATTGTCCATTATGGTTGATAATCATAACTGACACATTCGTAACTGTAAGGGATTTGTAACGATTCTGATTCCCTTTCCTTATTAGTTGCGTTTTCATGAATCTTCCTTCTTTTTTGTCTTGATTCGTTCTGCTCGTGCCTCTTCAATAACTATCTAGGCTTGGTCATTTGTTCTTTACTATTTCGTGGGTATTTACTCCGCATCTTCCTTGCTTCATATATGTCATTAATGAATTATGTCAGTTCTCACTCTATCATTGTTCCATGTATCATGCCTTGTCAGCTCAGTAAGGTTCCATGTGTGACATCTTTTTCCACCAATACAAATAGTCCCCTCACTTTTTGAATATTCTTCAATTGAATATTCGGGAAGTGGTAAGTAGTTATGGCGGGAATTCTTTGCCGCCGCTTTTTGAGTATCATTGCGTTTTCTTTAGAATCAACGCGACATATATCTCATCTATTTAATGCATATGCCACATGGCTCTTGGCGATTGGTTCTACGATTTTTCAGTGCTTTTTAGGGTTTTTCTGCGACTGCTTCTGTCACGAAATGACGATTTCATTATGACACTTCATAATGACCTACTTTCAATGATGATTGCTTCTTCTTATAAATACCTCATTCTTCTTATATTTCTCGAAATCCCTCTTCTACCATATTCTCTATTTTACTCTTCCTTCTTACCTCTACATCTATTCCTTGTTAGTTCTTCATACAACCATGTCTTCTTCTACACCTGACCCTCGCAAGGTTGTTATCGTTGATGAGCTCGCTCCTTCTACTATACCTACTAGAAGTAGGAGAGGTGGAAGACTCCGTATTTTATGCTTGTTGTCTAACCGCGATTCTTCTTCTCATGTCAATGTTTCCAGACCTTCCTTTTCTAGACCTAGGGCTTCTTAACCCCTAGATCCTCCTCCAGGAATAGAGACTCGAGTGAACCAGTGCATGAACTAACAGTTACAGAGATTGTTCCTCGGGGATTTTCTTTTTCAACTGATCGTGAATCCATGAGAAATCAAGTTTCATCCATAGCTTCCTTTAATCCTGCTGACCTTTATCCCACCTTAATTACCTCTGGTCTTATTTCCCTAATTCGAAGAGAATGTAACTGAAAACCAGATTTCCCAGTTTTAGTTCCTGGTTCAACCAAAGAATAATTTCATACTAGGCTGGTTATTCCTTCGTTTATACTTACGCCTTTACTTTAGGGTTTAAACCACCTATTGATCCAGTGATTATTGAATTATGCCGTTATTTCAATGTGTGTCTAGGACTGATTGGCCCTATTGTTTGGAGGGTTGTTGCATGCCTCCGTTATTTATCAGACTTGGCTTCTATGCCTTTTACTTTCCGTCACTTGATTCACTTTACTCTCCTAAATTATTTCGTGAAGGATTTTTCTCCCTTGTGGTCAGAAGTAAGAGGGTATTGGTCAGTCCTGAAGATGACAGAGACCGTGGCTGGTATGCCCATTTTGTTTCTTCTCCCACTAGCGCTCTGGTGGGTGAAGAAAACATACCTTTTCCAGAAAAATGAAATTTTGCACGTAAGTTTTCCCCCTTGTCTTTTTCCTTTCTTTTTTTTTTTATAAAAAAACTCATGTGATCTCGTACCTACTTTTTCAGCAACCATTGAAGTTTTCGAGGAAATTCCTATCTTCCGTGCTTGGGTAGAGAAGTTATTAACTATTGCCCCTATGGAGAAAAGATCTTGGAAGTACCTTTCACAGAGATTCGGTTGGAAAGTGAAGGCACACAATACTTTTTCCCGCTTATTATCTTTTCTCTTCTCTCCCTTATTGATTCAAGAGTTTCTTATCATGCCTTTTTTTCTTTGCTAGGATTTCCCATTCGTGGTATTAGTCCCGCATCTGTTTCATCCACAAGGCTTTTCGTGACTCTTGCTCAGGAAAGAATTTTGACCTCTTCTTCAAAAAGAAAGGTTGATGGAGCCCGTGGCTCTGAGGGTGAAGAAGAACCAGATGAGGGTTCTTAAGTACGTATACCTCGAGTCAGGAGACGCGTAATTTCTGATTATGAAACCACTCCTTCATCGAGTTCAGTCCCTTTTAGACTTTTGGACGAGCGAGAGAGTACCCCGTTGGTGATCTCTGATGAAGAAGTTAATAATCTCCCCCAAGATTTTGTTGAACTATTTGCTCGTGGCTTCGGAAGTGATGAAGCTTTTGGCCCTATTTCTAAGGAGTTGCCCCTTGCCTCCCTTCCAATATTAGTCCCCGTTAATCCCCACATTCCCTTACCTGAAGTTACTTTTGATGCTACCCCATGATTGCTTCTACCTCATCTACCATCCTTGTTGCTACTACTTCTCTTGTAGAAGTTGAATCTCCCAGAAGGCAAGGAAGAAAATTGTTATTGAGGTTCCTAAAGATGGGAACTTATTGAGGAAATCAAGTCAAGCCGATGTGTGGTTGAAACCTTTTCTTGGTCCTGCGGAGAAGTCAAAGTTGGAAAGTCATAGCTCGTTGACCTTGATGAATGATATTGTTCATTCTTCTATGAAGGTACAAGTATAACTATATTTCCTCCTTTTCTTCTTTTCGTTTATCCATAACTCCTTTTCTTTCTTTGTAGATCAACTTGATCGGTACAGAACTCATGAAAATGGTCGTTCATGCGGACCAATAGATTATTGACTACCGAACCGAGGCTGACAATTAGAAATGGCAATTTGAGGGTCTTCAATTTGTGATGACCCAAGGGGTCATTTTATGAATTAAGACTCCTTTCTAGGCTTATTAGCCAAAAAAGGTCTAATTTTAATTTCCTCGATTTGCATGCGCAGTCCGGGCGTGAAACCGGAAAGCTTTTATGTGAAAATATGAGAAATACTAATTTTTAGAATTTAAAGTTTAGTTTTAGTTGACTTGAGTCAACCTTTTGAGTAAATGGATCCGATCTGTGTTCTGACAATCCCGGGAGGTCCACAGTAAAATATGGGACTTGGGCGTATGCCCGGAATTGAATTCCGAGGCCCCAAGCTTTAGAAATTAATTTTTAAAAAATTGTTTTGCTTAATTATTAATGAAATAAAGAAAAGAATTAATGTTTGAAACCATTGGTATCGGGACCCGTATTTTGATTCCGGAGCCCGGTACAGAATTGTTATAGTATTTGAACGCTATTTGTGAAATTTGATGAGAAACGAAGTTTATTTGACGAGATTCGGACGTCCGATTGAGAAATAGTGAACTTTAATTGTTCTTGAGAAATATGATCAGTTTTGAGGTTTAATTCATAGTTCTACATGTTATTTCATGATTTGATCGCACAAGCAAGTACGTATGATATTTTTAGACTTGTGTGCATGTTTGGTTTAGAGCCCCGAGGGCTCGGGTGAGTTTCAGATAGGCCAAGAAATATTTTACACTTAGGAAGGTTTGCTGGTTTTCTATTTTCTGGTGCCCAGTTATTTAGTGCTTCGCGTTTGCGTAGCATCTATCGCGAACACATAGAGTAAAAATTTAGCTGGGACTTTTTGTTCTATGTGAACGCGGGACCCCTGATGTGAACGCGATGGGCTGGGGGAGACCCTACGCGAACGCGAACGCGATCTGGTCCACGCGAATGCGTAGTGTAACGAGCCTGGGGGAGGGGAACCTGACTTCCTCTATGCGAACGCGTACCAGTGACCGCGAACGCGAAGGACAACAGGCCTGACTCTATGCGAACGTGGGCAATCCCACGCGAACACGATGAAGGCCTGCCCAGTCATATTTAAACACCGTTAAACACGGGCAAAACTCTTTTTCTTCCTATTTTTCGAACTACCAAGCCCTAGAGACGATTTTCTTCACCAAAGTTCATCCCGAAAGTGTTTGTAATCAATTCTAAACTTATCTCTTTCAATTACCCAATGATTTTCATCACTTTTCAATCCAAAATCAAGAATTTTCATGGTAAAAATTGAGGGTTTGGGTAGAATTAGGGAATTTTGTAAAAATCAAATCTTGACCTCGAATTGGGGTCAGATTTCGAAACTATTGCATATTCGGGCTCAGGGGTGAATGGGTAAACGGAATTTGGTCCGAACCCCGAGTTTGGACCAAGCGGGCCCAGGGTCGGGGTTTAACTTTTTTTTGAGAAAACTTAGGAAAATCATAATTTTCTNCTGCGGAATTGAGGTAAGTGTTGTGTCTAACCCTAACTTGAGGGAATAGGTATTGTATGACTACTTGTTACCTGTTTGTTTGTTAAATCCAATGTATAGGTGAGGTGACCAGTACCTATACATTGTGGTCAGGTCATACCATGCGAGTAAATGTTATTTCTTGTTATTCTGGTTGTCTTAAAGCTCATCCGTGATTATTGTTGTTAGTGAAATGTTGAGAACATTGAGTTGAGATTGAAATATTAAATGGTGATAGAAATTATGATGAAATACTGTATCTCGTGAAATCCTCTTCTTTTGGTTGTTGATGATTTGATGAGATTGTGAGGAAGAGTGTAAAGAACGAAGGGTGATGCCATGCATGATTTATTTATAAGGTGAGGAAGAGATAAAAGAACGAAGGGTGATGCCGTGCAAGTTTACTTTATCTTTAATTGCTAAAATTATTGTTGATCACTATCTGTGTTTGCCTCAATTGTTTTCCTCATTCCTTATGTTGAAAATTCCCTATCGCGTGCTCCTTCCCATTAATTGATGTTTACATTCTTAAATTGCTATTATTTCCTGTTAGCATGATTTCGATGTCCAGGTTTTATGTGGTGTCTTGTCCTAGCCTCGTCACTACTTCACTGAGGTTTGACTTGACATTTACTCAGTACATGGGGTTGGTTGTACTGATACTACACTCTGCACTCTTTTGTGCAGTTCCAGGTACTGACCAGAGTTAAGAGATATCAGTAGTTGCGCATTTTTGTTCGGAGACACGAGGTAGATCTACTGGCATCCGCAGACTCCTGAGTCTTCTCCTATTCACTTAGATACTGTTTTTATTCATTCGAAACAGATACGTTCTTTCAGCCCATTTATTTGTAGTATTCGTTAGTAGGTCGTGAATTGTGACACCAGACCCTGGGATAGTTTCATAGTTATATATTTAGTTCGTTGTTTGGTTTATTTATTTGTTCATCATTTTATTTTGGAATTCTAATCATCGTAAATCATTAGATTTAATCTATTCTAAATTTGTTTTTATTGCGTTTAAATAAGTAACCAAAGGAACAATAGCTAATCGAGTTCTAACATTGGCTTGCCTAGCAAGTACTGTGTTAGGCGTCATCACGATCCCGTGGTTTGGGAATTTAGGTCATGACACAATTGGAGAAAGAAGTTTTGGCAGAAGAGAAGAATGCTTTAAAGCAACAAATAAAGATGATTGCTGCTGAATTAGCGATTGAGAAAGCTTCTTTAAGTCAAGTTGGTAAGGATAAGGATATCCTTGAGTCCTCCTTTGCTGAACAACTTTCTAAGGCAACTGAAGAAATAAGGGGTTACAAGGAACTCCTTAATCAGAAATAGGCGTACGCGGGAGAATTAGTTCAACTACTTACTCAAGCTTAAGAAGATCTCTGCACCTCTACTGATAAGGTTAAGTTCTTGGAAAGTTCCCTTACTCCTTTGAAGACAGCGTATGATGCCTCTGAAGCAGAAAAAGAAGAGCTGAGAGCTGAAATTGATCAATGGGAAAAGGACTATGAGATTCTCTAGGACAAATTGTCACTGGATGTGAGCTGGGCCTTTTTAAACACTCTCCTCGAGACTCTGATGAAAGCCAACAAGGAGGGTTTTGACCTTAATGTTGAGATTGTTAAAGCTAAAGAAGTAATTGATAAAACTCAGCAACGTCAAAGCTTTTCTTCACCTGAAGACGAAGGTCCCGAAGGTGATGGAAATGGACTTGTTCCTGGTGAAGCTAATGTCCAAGCCTCTTCTTCTCAAGCTGTCCCTTCTTCTCCCATTGCTGATGCTTCCGTGGATGATGTTTCTTAGTTTTTTCTTTTTTTTATTTAGTTGTTTTATTTGGAAATTTTTGGTGGGAAGTTTTTTGGAATGATTGTTTTTGGTTACCCCTATTTTGTTTTGGGGGTTAATGACAACCAAATACCTCTGTTTTTTCCCAAAGTTTAATATATATGTTTCGATTATCTTCACCATTTATTTTGATATCTGAGCTTTTTGTTTCACTCTTTGATAGTTGAATTTGCATTTAAAAATGCTTTAATATTCCGTGATTTTGATAAACACAAATTTTTTATAAAAAAGGGCCCTTTTATATAAGAGACACTAATGAAGATGACGTCTCATTTTCATATTGGTGTTAATATATGAAAGAAGAAGTAAACATGAAAAAGAAATAATTTGAGGAAGTTTTATGCATTGAACTTTCAAATTCCGTACATCATTTTTTATTTATGCATATAACATTTTGTACAACATTTATGCATACACCACTTTCATAACTTCTTTCTTTGTAATAGGTTTTTAAATTCAAAATCGGGGTCTATTATCCCGTGACTAATTTTTGACCTTAACCTAAAAACTCATAGGAACTTGGAGCGTATCTTGTGTCCTTCTTGCGATTTCACACCTTCTCAAGGTTTCTTCAAGGTTTTTGATTCAGGCTTGATTTTGGCTCTTAGGCTTGAGTTTTGAATCTTAGAGTTCTTTGCCTATATGTATAGTCCCCCAAGTGTTAGAGCTTTGAAGTATCAAATCTCGAACACTGGACTATTCCTTCCTTTTGATCCATTCCCTGAAAAGGAAAATACACACGGGATTCGGAGGGATACGTTTAGATGATGACTGCTTAACCCTTTTTTCCGTCAGAAAGGTTGTAACCTAGACCGAAAATAATTCAATATTCCGTGTGTCTTTCGGGTCTAATATCATTATTTGGTACGGGCTAGCTTTTTTCCTATCATCTAAAATTGTTAGTAAAATTCAAAAGAACGAAATAGAATTATATTTGAGTGATACCTGATCATGGGTACTTCTTTTTCCTAGAAGTAATACTTCTACAAATGAATAATATTCCAATTTGATGGTAGTATCTTGCCTTTCATAGTTTCCAACTCATATGCTCCCTTTCTAGTGATGCCTCGAATCCTATAGGGGCCTTCCCAATTCGAACTCAATTTTCCTGCACTAGCTGCTTTTGTTGATTGAAAAATATTTTTGAGGATGAAGTCCTCAATTTTGATGTATCTCAGATTAGCTTTCATGTTGTAGTATCGCTCAATCATTTGTTTCTGAGCTGCCATTCTTATTAGAGCCACTTCTCTCCTTTCTTCCAGTAAATCCAAATTCACTCGCATCTCTTCCTCATTTGATTCCTCGGTTTATTGTGTATACCTTGCACTTGGTTCACCTATCTCAACTGGAATTAAGGATTCATCACCATAAACAAGTGAGAATGGAGTCTCTTCCGTGCCTGTCTTTGCTGTCATCCGATAAGCCCATAACACTCCTGGTAACACCTCAAGCCACTTGCCTTTTGACTCTTCTAATCTCTTCTTCAAATTTTTAATAATAACTTTGTTCATTGATTCAGCTTTCCCATTTTCCACATGGTGGTAAGGCGAGGACGTTATCCATTTAATCTGCCAACTCTGAAAAAAATTTGTGATTTTCGTGCCTATGAATTGTGGGCCATTATCACATATGATTTCTTTTGGAACTCCAAACCGGCAAATAATGTTTCTCCAAATAAAGTCCATGACTTCTTTTTCTCGCACCTGTTTAAAGGCTCCTGCCTCTACCCATTTGGAAAAATAGTCTGTTAATACTAATAAAAACCATACCTTTCCTTTAGCTTGAGGCAAGGGACCCACGATATCCATCCCCTACTTCATGAAAGGCCAAGGTGAAATAACCGGAACAGCTCCGCTGGGTGATGCATATTGTTGCCATATAGTTGGCATTTTTCACATTTGGCCACAAAACTTTCCGCATCTTCTTCTATTTTTGGCCAATAGTATCCTGCTCTTATTAGAGTCTTCACCAATGATCTTCCTCCAGCGTGATTTCCACAGTGTCGCTCATGTACTTATCTCATCATATATTTTGCTTGAGAAGGCCCGAGAATCTTGCTAAAGGTCCTCCAAACATCTTTCGGTATAGATTTCCACGACTCAGACAGTAACGGTCAGCTTTTCGACGAAGTAACTGAGACTTTTTCTTGTCTTCAGGTAAAATTCCGTACCGCAAAAGAGTTAACAATTTTTTTTCTCCAATCCCAAGTCAAATTATTAAAATTTACCTCATTCTTATCTTGGTCGAGCGTCAAATGAAACAAATATATTACGATAGCATTTTCTGCATTTGTTACTTCCGCAACAGACACGAGATTAGCTAATGCATCTGCTTCTGCATTTTCGTCCTTGGGTATTTGCACGATTTTACATGACTGAAACTGTCAGATCAATTCCCGTGCCTTTTCCAAGTATTATTGCATTCATGCCTCTCTGGCTATGTAAGTCCCCTGCATCTGTTGAACTACCAATTGCGAATCACTTTTGATAACAATTTGATCTATACCGAGTTCTCGTGCTAGTTCCAAACCTGCAATCACAACCTCGTACTCCACTTCAATGTTAGTAACGACATAGCATTTTATTGATTCTCTTATGATTTCCCTGAAGGTGGGATTAGAAAAACACCTAATCCCGCTCCTTTAACATTCGAGGAGCCATCGGTAAATAGGATCCAAGTCCCCGGATTAGATCTGGTAAATACCTGTAGTTCCTTTTCTGCTTCATAAACTATATTTGTGCTGAAACCTGCCACAAAATCTGCTAAAACTTGTGATTTTATTGCAGTTCTATATGTGTATATGATATCATATTCACTAAGTTCTATAGCCCATTTATCTAATCTACCGGACAATTCTTGTTTATGCAATATATTCCTTAGAGGAAAAGCAGTTACTACAGAGGATATCATGTTTCAGCATCCAACAAAGATTTGCTAACATAATAAATTGGAGATTGTTTACCTCTATCCTCTCGAACCAATATCGCACTTACCGCCATTTTTGACACGGTGAGATAAATGGGTAGCCTTTCTCCATCATTTGTTTTAGTCAGTAGGGGTGGATTTGACAAGTATGCTTTTAGATTTTTGAGAGCTTGTTGGAATTCGTCAGTCCACTCAAATTGGTTTTGATTTTTTAATACTGAAAAGAATTTAAAACTTTTATTCGAAGATTTGGAAATAAATCTTCCCAAAGTTGCTATCCTTCCAGTTAACCTCTGCACCTCTTTTTTGCTCGTGATTATGTCAGGTATCTCCTCTATGGCTTTGATCTGTGCAAGATTCACTTCAATACCTCTGTTAGAAACAAGAAACCTAAAAACTTTCTTGAAGCCACGCCAAAAGCACATTGTTCTGGATTTATCTTCATATTATATTTGCAAAGAATTTCGAAGGTGCTCGAAAGGTGTTGAAAATGATCCCCTGCTTGTGTTGACTTGACTAACATATCATCGATGTAGACTTTCATAGTATTTACCATGTGTTCTTGAAACATTTTAGTCACCAATCTTTGATACGTGGCCCCAACATTTTTAAACCAAAGGGCATAACTTTGTAACATTAAGTCCCCTTGTCTGTAATAAATGAGATTTTTTCTTCATCTGGGGGATCCATCTTTATTTGATTATAACCTGAATATGCATCTAAATAACTCAACAGCTCATGACCTGCAGTAGATTCAATTAATTGATTTATATGTTGTAAAGGAAATGAATCTTTTGGACAAGTTTTATCTAGATCAGTATAATCTACACAAACCCGCCATTTTCCATTGTTTTGGAACTGCCACAATATTAACTAAGCAGTTTGGGTATTTTACCTCCCGTATTGATCCGATTTTTAAAAGTTTTCGTACCTCATCCTCAATTACTTGATTTTTGAAGGACCCTTGCTTTATTTTCTTTTGCTTAACTGGTGGGTACAATGGATCTTCATTCAGTTTGTGGGTCATCTATTCCGATGGTATACCCGTCATATCTAAATGCGACCAAGCAAATGTGTTAGCTTCTAAAAATTTGACTAATTTACCTTTCATTTCCGGGATCAGTTTCGCTATGATATAAAATTTTTGGCCTGACCATTGCTTGAATAGTGTGATAGCCTCGAGTTCTTCAGTCGTTGTTTTGATGTTTTCATTCTCTTCTGGCTCTTGGATGACATCAGGTCTTGAATCTACATCCGTCTGTCCTGAACCGCTTTCAAATGAGGTTTGTATTATTATATCCTCAACCGGATTTTCATTCGTATTATTGTTCATTGTGCTTGAATCCGCCACCGAATTGATACTTTTAGAAGCCTTCTAATCTCCGCGGATTTGTCGAATCCCCCATTGTGAAGGAAACTTAATAACTTGATGTAATGTGGACGGTACATCATCCATATCATGAATCCATGGCCTTCCAAGAATCATATTATAAATCATGTCTGTGTATATCACCTGGAATTTCATATCCTTGATAACTCCCTCTGCAAATGAGGTAAGCACTATTTCCCTTTTTGTGATAACAATTGAATTATCGAATCCAGATAAAGAACGTGCTTTTGGTACCAACTTGTCGTCGGCTTGCATTTCTTTCACCACTCTTAGAAGAATAATATTTACGGAGCTACCTGGATCAATCAAAACTCGTTTTACATTAGTATCATGTACAAATAAAGATATTACCAACGCATCATTGTGAGGAATTATCAAGCCATCCGCATCCCCATCATCAAACGTTATAATGTCTTCATCCAAAACACGGCGAACTCGCTTTCCATGAGTAACCGTGACTTTCGACGTCTTTTATGAAGCCGTATATGTCACACCATTGACCTCTTCTCCCCCGCTTATCACATTCACTGTTCTTTTTGGAAACGGAGGTTTCAGAGGCTCTTGTCTACTTTTAATATAGGATTGCCTACCTTTCTAACTGAATAAGTCAGTTAAATAACCCTGCTTTAACAAATGTTCTACTTCACCTTGTAATAATCTACACTTTGTTGTTTTATGGCCATGATCGTTATGAAGCTCACACCAGAAATATGAATTTCTTCTGCTTGGGTTTGATCTCATTTCTTTAGGCCATCGTACCTTATCTCCCATACTTCTTAAAACAGCTTCCAACTCGGAAGTGCTAACATTGAAACTATAATCACCAATCCTTGCATCTGTGTTAGAGTCACCATCTTGTGCATCTCGCCCTTTTCTAGACTTGGATGATGAACTTGAATCTGTGTGCCTTGATCTAGGGCCAAACCATATGTTTTCTTGTTTAGACCATGAATCCCATCCCGCAGGTCCCATGCAAGGTTTGTACCTATTTTTTCCAGACCTTTTTTCAGATTCTAAACGTCTCGAACTTGTTCTTTCATCAACCCTTGACTATGTAACCATGTCTTCTTTTATTCGCAACTTCATGCTATACCTGTTGTACACATCATTCCATGTTGTAGCAGGAAATTCTCGCAACCTTTCCTTAAGTCTTCTCGTAGCTTCTGAACTCTTTTCATTTAAGTTGCTTGCGAATGTCATAACTACCCAATTATTAGGAACTCATGGTAGCATCATCCTTTCATGTTGAAATCTATCCACGAATTCTCTGAGTATCGCCTTGTTTTACCTTAAATATGTCTTCCATCCATTTTTCAACCTTCTGATCCCCCGAATGTACTTTTATGAATGAATATGCAAGCTCAGCAAAAGAATCAATAAAGTTTTCAGGTAAAAGAGAATACCATGTTAACGCCCCTTTCGTGAGTGTTTCTCCAAATGTTTTGACCAAAACCGATTCAATTTTCTACTTGGTTAAATCATTGCCCTTTACGCCAGTTGTAAACGCAGTTACATGATCTCATGGGTCGGTTGTTCTATCATAGTTTGGGATATCATGCATATTGAACTTTTTAGGAATTGGCAGAGGAGTCGCACTTGGATTCCAAGGTTGATGTGAATATTTATCAATATCCACTCCTTTAATCACGGGTGGTACGCCAGGTATTTGGTCTATGCGATGATTTTTCTCTTTCAGCTGTTTCTGCACAGTTATCACCAAATTTTGTAAATCAGAGTTATTTGGTGTACCTGACCTTCCATCACGGGATTCATTGGGAGTCCCTTCGCTTCCTGAATTGGCAAGCCCCGAGCGTGGGTTTTTCTATGGTTATGGTATTGTTTGGAGGAGGAGTTGGCGGCGCAGTTAGCAATCCTCTAACAAAAACTTGGAGAGCACTATTCATGTGTTCTGCGATCAATTATTTTAAAGCGTCTTGTTCAACAGTATGCTTGTCCCCTTGATGATCATTCATGTGTGATGTTGATCTTTCAGGTGTTCCCTATCGAGACTGTCGAGGAGATTCTTGTGGTGAAGGGACTAGTGGAGTTCCTCCCTCCTGTTGGTTATTGTCGTTACCAGTTGACATAATTTGATTGTGAGAAAGAAGGATTTGGAAAGTAAAAAGATTATCAAATTCCCAGTAACGGAAACAATTTGTTTAACCAAAAAAATGAATTTTTAGTCAAAGCCTATATTTAGAAGAAATCGGGCTATTTATAACCAAATAATTCCTTACTTCCTTAATAATTTGCTTGAAAAAAAAATAAAAATAGCAATTTGAATTAGCAGAAAAGAAAGAATGAATAAAAATGATAATTGATTCCTCAAAAGAAGCAAGAAAATGTAAGTACATTTCGATAGTGCTTGGAACTTGTCCTTACAAGTGAGATTCTGTATCCTTATATAGAAATGTCCAAATATAACTTTTCTCCCTATTTATGACGGATTCATTATGAGCATTAATGACATTAATTGCCCATTATAGTTGATAATCATAATTGACACATTCGTATCTGTAAGGGATTTGTAACGATTCTGATTCCCTTTCCTTATTAATTGCGGGTTCATGAATCTTCCTTCTTTTTAGTCTTGATTCGTTCCGCTCGTGCCCGTCCAACAACTATCTAGGCTCGATCATTTGTTCTTTACTGTCTCGTGGGTATTTCCTCCACATCTTCCTTGTTTTATATATATTTCATTAATGAAATATGCCAGTTGTCACTCTACCATTATTCCACGTATCATGTCTTGTCAGCTCAGTAAGGTTCCACATGTGACATCTTTTTTCCACCAATACAGTAACGACTAGTTTGTATTAGGATCTTTAGAGGGAATATTCCATTGAATATTCTTTGTACTTGTACTTTTAGGGTTCTTTGGGAAAATGTCCCATATAAATAGAATGGGAGATAAGGCAAAGGGCATGCAAAATTCTATGTGATAAGAACTCTCTTGAAAAGCAAACTCTTTAGATAAATACAAAGAACACCTTTCTAAGGAGATTCGTCTTTTTGGATTATTCCTTATCATTTCCACCAGATTCGAGAAAGTCTTCAATATTCTTATAGATACTTGTCATTCATCATTGTCAAAAAGAGGAATCATCCACCTCATTCAATATTGGGTGAATCTTCCTCTTTATTTACATTTGGTGCCATTTATTGTTATTTAATATTTGATACTTCTAGCACATTATTGCACTCGAAACATTAAATACATGGTGGACTAAATCTGTATCAACATTGTTCTACATCACCCACGTTGCTTATCATAAATATGAAGTTATTATCTTTAATTAGGATTAACCTATCAAGTAATCAATTAATTAGTTTAACCAAAGATCACTATTCTTTTATCAAACAATTTGGCGCCGTATGTGGGGACTTCCTAGTCAAAGTTTTATTTTCTTTCAGATATATAACCAAAAAAAAGAAGGGGAAACGCAAAATCCTATATTTTCTTGTGTGTACGGATACATGGCAGGTAACGAAGAAGAAAGGATGAAGGCAGTAGCCGATCTCACCACTAACCTCTTAAACACCATCAACGAGGTCACTAAAACAGATGGTGAGGAAGTAACGCCAAACGCCTCTCCTAGGCAGAGTGATTCACCCCTTCCTCACGGCAGTATCACAACTTCACACGGTAAAGGAGCCTCCACGTCCACAACAGAATAGGCACCACCAGCAGTGAAAAAGCTGCTCGAAGCCTTGTTGACAAACACGTCGACGAGCATCCTTGACAAACCCGCCCAAAAGGTGAACAAAGAGGATGCAATGACTTGCGTCGCACCAGTAGTTGTAGAGCAACACGACCCTCCTCCCATGATAGGTATCACCCACAATGTTAATAATGCAGGTGAAGACACCCTCACAGCCATTTTGAAGAAGATGGAGGAGAGGGAAAGCGAAAACAAAATACACCGAGACCAAATGAAAGAGCACCAAGAGAGGGTAGACAAAATATGGGGCTCCCCAAAACTCTTGCCAAAAAGGGATGCTGGTCGATTTGTTGAGCAGGCGTACAGTGATGAGGCTGCACCACATGCCTTTAACTAAAACCTTCAAAATTTTATAGTACCTGAAAATATACGACGGTACGACGGACCCTGAGGATCATGTGACTCACTATGTCACTGCAGTAAAAGGCAACAAACTCGCCAAAGAACAAGTATCATCCATACTGTTGAAAATGTTTGGCGAAACCCTCACCGGGGGTGCACTAACTTGGTATTCGCAGATGCCTGCGCTCTATTGAGACGTTTGAAGAAATGGCCGACAAGTTTGTAACGGCCCACGCTAGAGCTAAGAAAGCATAGGAGAGAGTGAATGATATATTTGCCATCAAATATTCACCCGGTGAAGGGCTGAGGGACTTCTTTGCCCGGTTCAACCATGTAAGGATGACCTTACCGAATGTATCAAAAGGAATGGCAGTAGTAGCTTTCCAAAATGGGCTGAACGGGAGCGGTTCAAGGGAGACCAGAAAGTTGTTGAGCCGACTCATGGAATATCCCCAAGCACTTGGGACGAGATACACAACGCCTATTGCGCCGAAGTCTGAGCTGACAAAAATGACCTAAACGGGCCAACCCAACGATTGATTACAACCCGTCCCCAGGAAAGATCGGAGAAATGACAACAGAAGAGATATTGCAGGTCCACAACCCAACCGAGAAAGACATCAACCGTATGTCAGAGGGCCATCTTGCCGCCTCCTCGCCACGATGAAGCCCATCTAGGACGAGAACAGGGGCTCACCGAAGCAAGAGAGGTATGCCTCCCTTACTATATGCTCACAATTTCTGTGTTTCTACCTCAAAAATAATCTACGCACTGGAGATGCTCAGTCCAAAAGTAAAGTGGCTGCAGAAGATGAGATCCGAACCAAACACCACAAAGTCAAACGCCCTTTGCAAATTCCACTAGGAACGAGGTCATAAAACCGAGGACTACATCGCTCTAAGTCAAAAGGTCATAAACATGCTTCACCAAGGGAAATTGAAAGAGCTATAAAGCGTCCGGGGAAGGGACAACTTTGCTCGAGGATGCGAACAACACCAGGGTCCACCAAAACCGCCTTCTCAAGCTCGAATCATCCAAATGATCACCGGAGGGGGCGATGACGCATCAATCAACAACGTAAAATTCACGACCACCCACAAGCTCAAATGGTCAATCACTCATGAACGGTACGACGAACTTGAAGAAAGTATCATATTTGATAAGTCAGATACCCACGGTTTGGTTTTTCCTCATTATGACGCTCTTGTTATCACCTTACGCATATTAGATACAGATGTGAAATGTATTATGGTGGACGATGGGAACGGCGCGTGCATTATCCACCCTCGAGTACTTGCACAAATGAAAATCAAGGATAATATAGTGCCACGCTGCATCACACTAACGAGTTTTAACAATGCAGTCAAACGGACATCTGGAGAAATCATACTCCCCGTCCTGGCCGACAACGTCACTCTGGACACCATGTTCCATATCATGGATCAGGACACGGCGTACAACGCCATTATAGGTCGGCCTTGGATACACTACATGAAGGCCATTCCCACCAGCTTGTACCAAGTCATCAAATTTCCCACCCCATGGGGAGTATTCAACATCCAAGGGGAACAACACACTTCCCCAGAATGCTATCGCATCACCCAGTATTGTACATACACCTAACAAATGAAGGTAAAATCCAAAGAGTCATAACAATTAACATGGTCGAGGTCGAGCGGTGATGAAGGGAAGGACGTCATCAGAGACCTCAAAATCATAAAGGCCACAGGATCAATCGTAGAAGATCTCGACCCCGTCCAACTCGATGATAATGGCCATAGCAAGAAAGCCTATATCGGCCACAAACTTCAGGAACTAGGTAAATTCTGTCATTTATTAACTAATTACGCAGACTTATTTGCCTTTTCCCATGCAGACATGCCAGGTATCCCCAAGGAGATATCGACGCACAAGTTGAACGTCGATCCGTTTTACCCCCCGATAAGGCAAGTTTGGCGGAAGTTCAATTCTGCAATAAATGATGCAGTCTGCGAAGAGGTTGAAAAGCTGTTGGAAAATGGCTCCATCAGAGAATCAAAATACCAACGTAGTCATGGTGAAAAAGAATAACGGAAAATGGCGGATATGCGTGGACTTCACAGATTTGAACAAAGCATGCCTGAAAGACACATTGCCATTGCCTTATATCGACCATCTCATTGACGCAAAAACCGGGCATGAGCTACTAAGCTTCTTAGACGCATACTTGGGTTACAACCATATCCTCATGGAAGAGGAAGACTGGGAGGAGACCATCTTCATCACCCACCAGGGGACGTATTGTTAAAAGGTGATGCCTTTCGGACTGAAAATTGCAGGGGCGACGTATCAGAGGTTGGTGACAAAGATTTTCAAAAACCAACTCGACAAAACCATGGGAGGTCTACATAGATGATATGTTGGTCAAGTCAAAAAAGAAAGAGGATCGCATCAACCACCTGAAAGAAGCCTTCGATATACTTAGGCGATACGAAATGAAACTGAACCTTGAAAAGTGCTCCTTCGGCATAACCTCGGGGAAATTCCTCGGCTTTCTAGTATCACAACGAGGTATCAAGGTCAACCCTGACCAAATCAAAGATATAGAGGGAATAACGGAGAACATAACCAGTAAGAAACAAGTTCAGAGACTGACCGACCATATAGCCGCCTTGTTGAGATTCATCTCACCGTCCTCCGACAGATGCCACAAGTTCTTTGGCATACTCAAGAAAGACAATGGCCTCCAATAGACCTCTGAGTGCGTCGACGTCCTGAAAGAGCTAAAGGCATACCTATTATCACCATCATTGCAGAGCAAAACCTGGAGAACGCCTCCTCGTCTACCTGGCCGGGTCCAATGTGGCGGTGAGTGCAATCCTAGTCCGAGAAAATAAAAGTATGCAATCTCCCATATATTACATTAGCAAAACCTTAACCGACACCGAGACGAGGTACCCACACCTTGAAAAATTGGCCCTGGCTTTGGTCGTAGCTTCACGAAATCTTAGACCCTACTTCCAGTGCCACCCTATCTCGCTAGTCACGACTTTTCCCCTAAGGAGTATTTTGCATAAGCCCGAGCTGTCGGGCAGATTGGCCAAATGAGCCATAGAATTAAGCGAACATGATATAACCTATCAACTGTGAACGGCGATAAAGTCGCAAATGCTTGACGATTTCGTCCCCAACTTCAGCATAAAAATAATGCTTGAAGTCGAAAGAGAAGCCGCCAACACCTCCCCCAAGTATAATACCTATGGATTTTGTACACCGATGGCGTCTATAATGCATAAGGGTTTGGATTAGGACTCGTGCTTGAGGTCCCGACAGACAAAGTAATTCGCATTCCATAAGATGCCCAGACATGATTAAGAATGAGGCTAAGTATGAGGACGTGATTGCAGGATTAAGGCTAGCACTCAAGTACAGATCAAGGCGAGACGGCCTATGCTGCGACTCTCAACTCGTCGTCAACCAAGTAAAAAAGGACTTTCCAAATCAAAGAGAAAAGATTACAAAAGTATCAGGCCGAGATCTGCAAGCTGCTGCTCGAATTCGACGAATGCCAGCTCGACCAAATCCCTCGAGCACAAAATATCGAAGCAGACGTCCTTGCCAAACTGGTGGCAGCCACCAAAAGCATAACTGGAGAAGGAAACGCGGTCACTCTCCTCCACTCATCAACTGATCAAATCGAGGTAAGAACTATAAACCTAACTTGAGACTGGCGTAATCGTATTGTTACATACTTGCAGGACAGTGTGTTCCCAGATGAAAAAAAAGAAGCCAAAAAGCTTCGAATGCAGGCATCCAGGTACATCGTCATAAACAACGACCTGTACAAGAGAAAATATGGAGGTCTCCTAGAAAAATGCTTGGGTCCAAACCAAACACGACGCATTCTAGAAGAAGTCCACGAAGGCCACTGCAGAGCTCATTCAACGAATCGAGCTCTGGTCATATGTCTCATGCGAGAAGGCTACTACTGGCCCACCATGAAAAAAGAGGTCGCCGATTTCGTGAGAAAATGCGAACAATGCCAAAATTATGCCCCTATGATCCACCAAGTGGGCGAGCACCTCCACTCGGTCACCTCACCTTGGCCTTTCATCAAATGGGGGATGGACATCGTCGGCCCCCTACCAGGGGGCGAGTTAATGTACGATTGCTTTTAGTTTTAACTAACTATTTATCCAAGTGGGTGGAAGCAGGTGAATTCGCCCAAATACGCAAACAAGAAGTGATCGCCTTCATATGGAAGAATATTCTATGCCGCTTTGGCCTCCCCAAAGAAATCAGTTGTGACAACGGGCCTCAATTCACCGAGAAAAAGATTGTCGAGTTCTTCGAGTAATGGCATATCAAAAGAATACTCTCCACACCATACCATCCCGCGGGCAATAGGCAAGCGGATTCCTCCAACAAATTAAATAATGAACATCATGAAGAAAAATCTCGAGAACGCCAAGGTAATATGGTCGGACCTACTGCCGGAAGTGCTATGGGCATACCGCACAATGCCGAAAATGAGCACATGAGAGAACCCTACTCGTTAGTCTATGGGACTGATGCAGTAATACCAGTAGAGGTCAGAGAACCAAGTTTGAGATACTCCCATGAGAGCGGGTCGAGAAACGACGAAAGTAGAAAGCAGGACCTCGACGCTGCCAAAGAACGGAGAGATATGGCTTAAATAAGTATGATCGCCCAAAAACAACAGGCAAAACACTACTACAATAAAAAAACCAAGGTCAGACCACTCAAAGTCGGGGACTATGTACTCAAGGCCAAAACACAGGCAAGTAAGGACCCTCGGCAAGGCAAACTGGGAATGAATTGGGATGGCCCATAAAAAATCATGGCAACAGCAAACAAAAGGTCTTTTAAACTGGAAACAATGGAAGGAAAACTACTACCAAAAAACTAGAACATTGCCCACATCAAGTACTTTAACTTCTACGGAAAAATGTTCTCCGAGCCGCACTTTTTTTCCCTCACCTGAGTTTTGTCCCAATTGGGTTTTCTGGGGAAGGTTTCTAACGCGGCGACAAGGAGGACATTTTGAGTTAAAGCACGAATAGGAAAGGACACAAGTCGATCAGTTCATTGCCCGACCTCTCAATACTTCTCCAGGTTGAGCAATGAAGGGACTAGATAGACCAGGACTGGAATACCAGCCCGAAAAACATGTAAATTTCTCCAATATATACGTAAGCAAAGCATACAAGTACATGAAGTTCGCCCATGTTTTTGCCAAAACAACATGCATCAAATAAGCAAAAACTCACTTCCGACCTTGTTCGAACTAACTAAGAGTAACATTCGACCTCGCTCGAATTAACTCACATTCAACCTCGTTCGAACTAACTAAGAGTGACGTTTGACCTCGCTCGAAATAACTCATATTCAACCTCGCTCGAATCAACTAAGAGTAACATTCAACCTCGCTCGAGTTAACTCACATTCGACCTCGTTCGAACTAATTAAGGTGACATTCGACTTCGTTCGAAAATTAATTAAAGTCACACTCGATCCTGATCGAGTTAACATCTATCAACCCGGCCACGACTAAATGCAAAACTCTTATAGTCAAAGCAACCAAACGAGAAAAACATACAAAACCAAATAGAGAAGATTCAGAAACAAATAACAAAAATAGCATTCCACATTCAAAAGTATATTTTTACAAGGGCTGAATAGACACCCGTAAAAGTGGACACAAGAATTACAAAGGCATAATTATTCAACAGCATCGTCTCCACCATAGCCCTCACCATCACAGTATGCGTCCTCATACCAGGCACCTTGTTTGATCCCATCCAAGTCCTCTTCGCCATCACCAGTCCCGGCATAGCCGGATCATAACCACAGACGACCCGAGTTGCGCGCGCCTTAGCACGAGCATCCTCAAAATCAGCTTCATAAACCCTCCCTGCCGTCATCAAATCCCTGAATATGTTTAGCCGGGCCTCGACGTAAATCCACTTCTCGGGCAAATATCGCGAAACATCGAGATAAGCAAAGTGCGAGAGGGGGACAGTTGAGCGAACAAATGCACCTTTTTGGACTCGAGAACGGCAATTTGTTCACCAAGGTTTGAAACCTCTTTCTCAAGCCCCCCAATTCGCTCATCAAGCCGTTCTTCCCTGAGAATGGTCGTATCCGCATCATTCGCCCGCTCGTACCGGAGGACGCAGATTGCATCTTCTAGCACCGCCACCTTCGCCAAAGCCGCCACCCTAGTCTCCTCAGCCTTCTCCAATTTTGCCGCCTTCTTGATCACCTCATCACTCAAATTGTTAGCTCTGATCGAACTCTGCTCAAGCTCGGCCCACAGAGATGCCACTTGGGTTTGAAGGTCTACACACTCAGCCTCGACCCCCTTGCTCACTTTGAGCTCGTCCTCTTTATCTTTATGCGCCCCCTCTAGCTCACTGCATTTACCGATGACTCTCATAAGCTCATCATCTTTCTACTTCAACTCATTCCTAATGGCCTGGAAGTTGTCGTCCACACCAAACCATCTACATATCTCACGGAGCTTGACGCGATAGTCACGGTACTTCCTCTCCATTTTCTCGAAAATAGCTTTCCGCTTCTCCTCTCGGCGGGCACTCTCAATCTCCAAAATGATGGTCTAAAGAAAAACGGGAAATCAGAAGAGGAAGGAAATCAGTCTAAAAAGAAAAATAAAGAAGGAAAAATACAAGGCATAGAAACTAGGGGGATCAGAGACTTACCCTCAAGGAGAGGCCGGCTATGTCGGGCGACAGGCGGCATCGTTGAACGTTTGTAAGGTTATTCTCTCCGCGTTACAGCAGAGAGGACCCAAAGAGGGAACCACGTTCTCTGTATCCACTAGCAAGGCGTTGTCCAAGGGGATGACAATGGTATGAGTAGACCCATCCAACCTTACCTCCACCCGAGTAAACCCTTCGGTTAGCATCCACACCTCTTTAGGGTCGATGTCCGAACCAGTCTCGTAGCCATCCTCATCAACATTATTCCATCTCTTCTCAGTCGATGAAGGAACGACAACCTTTCCTGAGGATGATAGGTCATTCCTTAGCACGGTCTCCGCAGACTCAGGTAACCCTCCCACTTCAGCCGCAACTTTGGGCAAAAGAACGTCTTCCACGACCCCCGTAGGTGGAAAAGCCACAGTTGATAAGTCCACCTCACTCTCTGATGCAGCCACGACCGACTCAGATTTGCCCCTTGTGGATTCTTCGACCCTAACTGTCTCGCCACCGATTTCCACCCTCTTCCTATTGAGCGGAACAAAATCCTCTTCGCGAGGTGATGAATCATCTACCAAATGTAACACGGGAGGAGATGGAATCTCTGCTGTTGAGGACGCTGACGGTTGACTAGGTCTGTGCAATGTCGAGGGCTGGGAAGGAGTGGTCGTCTGAGCAGACTTACCTGCAGTTGCAGCAAGTAAAGACACCATCATAACACTCGGTTGATGGAAGGAGGGTTAGGAGCTTTCGCCCTCATCGTAGCTCTCCGACCTAATGATAAAAGTAGAGTTAAGTCAACCCTACTATAAAAAAACGAGAAAAAAATAAAGGAAGACAACATGAAGACCGAAGAAGCAAAAGTTCAAATAAATGACTCACCGGCCGTAGAGGGCTTGCGCCCAAACTTCTTGTGAAATGACGACCATTCGCGGATCTCCACCGTATGGGGCAAGGCCTAACTTACCCAGTCATGAATGTATGCAACCAACAAAGGGGGTTCTTTCTCGGCTGCACAAAGAAAAAGTGGAACCATTAAGCTACCACTGAAATAAAATAAATAAACAATCAGTGGAAGTACTTACAGGAGAAGTTCCACGCTTCAGAAAACCCATAAGGGTTTGCCACCACGTCCTCGGTCTTGATATAGAAAAATTTGTACCAAAACCGATGATTGGCCTTTTTGTCCATCTTCACCACCAATCCCTTTCTTCCACGGTGGTGAAGGTATAACATTGTACCCCTATGGAAACTTGGCGCGTGTTCAGTAGATGGAAATTAGAAATTCTGCGGTTGGCCAGTTCCTCGTACTTCATCAACATAAGGAAGAGCTTGTAAATGTAAAGGGAGAGCTGAGCCGGGAAGATGTCTTAATAGTGGCATAATTCCTCCGTCAATGAAGGAAGAGGAAGAGAATAGCCCACGTAGAACGGATATGTGTAGAACGTGAAATATCAGGGGCGGTGAATCTTTACCACATCGTGGCCGGCGGGGATCAGGTCGATGTGAGCCGGGATGTTGAACTTGGTCCTAAACTCAGCGAGGGCGCCCGTGTCCATTTTAGATTCCAAAGGCTCGGGCTCATCTGCGAGCTGTTTCGAGAAGTCTGACCTGACTTGGTCATTATGAGGAATTATTTCCTCTAAAGTCGGGAAGCTTTCGTCCTCAGCAACAATGGCAGCCCCATCGTCATGAGGAGGCATTCTCACTACCAATAGGATTGGTTCAGAAGCCCTTCCAGAGCTAGAAGATGCATTAACCATTTTGAGTTGCTTATAACTGCAGAAAGTACAAATACATGGGGGGTAGGAGTGGCAGGAATCGCTAAAGCCAGAAAAAAAACAAGGGTGCGAAAGTGAAAGCAACAGGAGCAAGAATACAGGAAGAAGAAGAATAAGAAGAAAAGAGGAAGATATGAAGGTTCAAATAGCGAAATGGCAGGGGCACAGGAATCGATGCAACACATTGGGAAAATGCGTAATAATGACGCATGATGCTGTGACGTTAGTTTGAACCAACGTCACGATAAGTTGTGGCTCGCAAAGCGCCACATTATCACCTCGATCGTGATTGTTACTACTCGACCTGCCCACTTGAATTTCTCGACTACTACTAGCAAAGTACCGAGGTCGACCAAAAGGCCACCCCGATAAGCGGAGGGACTAACTGTATAGGTCAAAATCCAACTAAGGAAATTCAACATGAAGAGTTGATTATCATAAGTAATTTGGCCGAGGACGACTAGTGATTAACGGAACTTATCACCGAGCAGTCAACCACGGTCGAGGTCGAGTGTCACGAGCAACAGTAAAGACTAGTTTTGTACTAGGATCTTTAGAGGGAATATTCCATTTAATATTCTCTGTACTTGTACTTTTAGGGTACTTTGGAAAAATGTCCCATATAAATAGAACAGAAGATAAGGCAAAGGGCATGTAAGATTCTATGTGATAATAACTCTCTTGAAAAGCAAACTCTCTAGATAAATACAAAGATGTCACGACCCAATTCCATTTTAGTCCGTGATGGCGCCCAACACCGATGCTAGGCAAGCCAACAGTGAACAATCTAGTGGTTTCCCATTTTAATGAGTTTCCCAAGTAAATAACTTTCCTTAATTTAAAAGATTTAGTAAGAAACAGATTTAAACTAATAAAATGAAAGCAACTAAATGTAATTATAACCATAGGAATAAAACCCAAATCCCAAGTCTACTAGTGTGTGTCAAAATCTGGTGTCACAAGTATGTGGGCTACTTATAGAATATACAAAATATTTCTACTCTACTGTCTGAAATAGAATAGATAGAAAATAAATCAAAAAAGAGATTCCGGCTGCTGCTAAACAACTCGGATGGGAAGCTCACCGTGTAGTCTCGAACCAGAAGTAAAGCGTGCGCGCCCGAATGATAACCAGATGCACCTGCCTCAGATCTTGCACATCAAGTGCAGAAGTGTAGCGTGAGTACATAAACAACATGTACTCAGTAAGTATCTAGTCTAATCTCGAAGAAGTAGTGACGAGGGGTCGACTTCGACACTTACTATGGGCCAAAAGTATAATAATATGAAGTTCTAATTAAATATGATATATACAATGATAATAGAACTCAGAGCTGGAAAATAAATAAACAATCCTTTCATTTCAAGTAAGAACTAAGTCATTTCTCTCATCTAATCCTTTCACCTTTCAAGTCCATGAAACAATATTAAATATAAAAGGGTTTCCAATATCTTTACGCACGAATTATGTCGAGGACGTATGGCCCGATACAAATATACATATAAATATATTATGCACTGCCGAGGGTCGAACGACCCGAACCATAGATATATCAATTAACCTGCCGAGCCGAGTAGTGGAAATTTACCCCGCTCGCGGAATATACTTGCGAAGCTGTTGAACATAGATTTTCTCAAGTTATCATATATCTCTCAATTCCTTTTCAAAATAATAAATTCAACTAGGAACTTCAAAATATATAAATCCTCAACCTCCGCTTTAATCCAACAATTAGTAAGCATAAACAAGCAACAATATCAATAAAACATGGTGTAAACCTAAATCTATCCGGATATAAGCATGAATAGTAGCTATGCACAGGCTCTTGTCACTTCGTGCGTACGTATCCCCCACAAATAGAAGTACATATTGATTAATTTCACCTATGGGGTTAATTCCCACATATAAGGTTAGAAAAAGAGACTTATTGCGTCTCAAGGCCTACTTCCCGGTCCAAGAATGTTCTCACACCCTCACTTCGGTCCCAAATCAACCCAAAACTAATCAAATAGTATATAAACTAATCAATACATGCTCAAAAGTTCGTATTCCAACTATTAAAGAGGTTACTCAACCCTAAATGTAAGATTCTTAAGTTTACCCCTGGGCTCACGTGCCCCGATGCAAAAATTTTTGAAGAAAGTTGTTATCCGTAACCTCATGAACTAAAATATATGGTTTTTACTAAATTCCATAACCATTTTCGTGGTAAAATCCCATTTTTATCAGAACCTAGGTTTTTAATCTAAACCCAAGATTTTCAAAAAATTTCATGTTAAAATCTACCCATTATCTATGTATTAAACTTACATTAGGTAGAAATTACTTACATTCAAAAGCTAGGTTGAAATACCCTTCTTTAAAGCTCTAAAATCTCCCAAGAGTGCAATAAATGAACCCAAAAATGGCTAAGTCCCGATTTAAAAATACACTGCCCAACTGCCTTCTTCTACGCGAACGCGGAAGAGGCTTTGCGTTCGCGAAGGCAAATGGTCCTGGCCCCCTGAGATGACTCATCACGAACGCGACAGTGGCAATGCGAACGTGGATACTGGCTTGGCCTACCCTTCGCGAACGCTAGATCTTCTTCGTGAATGCGAAGAATAACAGCGACCCAAGCCCAGCCCAGGCTCCTCTACACGAACGCGAGTCGCCTCACGTGTACGTGAAGGTTACAGGTCCCAGACCTTCGTGAATGCGGACTAGCTATCGCGAGCGCGTAGCACAAAAATCTCCCAGCCTCAATCCCTTCACCGTGAATGCGAGAATCCTTCCGCGTTCGTGAAGAAGGACACCAGAACTGGAATTTCTGGTTTTTCCAACTTTGCTCCGAGCAGTCCAAAACTCACCCGAGCCACTCGGGACCCCGTCCAAAGGCACCAACAAGTCTGTAAACATAATACGGACCTGCTCAAATTCTTGAAACGCGTAAATAAACAACGGAACTAAGAATCGCACCCTAAAACCAAATTGAATCAAAATATGAACTTCAAGTTTCCAAATTGCTTCGAACGCGCCGAATCATACTTAAACTACTCGGAATAACACCAAATTTTGCGTGAAAGTCTTAAATAAAATTATGGAACTATTCCCAGTCTCAGAATTCCATTCGGACCTCAATATCACCAAAACCTACTCTAAACCAAATTTAAAGAACTTCAAGAACCTTCAAGGGACCAACTTTATATATTAGGCGCCGAAACTCTCCCGGTCATCCAAAACCCGATCCGAGCATACGCCAAAGTCCGAAATGATCATATGAACCTATTGGAACCGTCAAATCCCGATTCCGAGGTCGTTTGCTCAAAATGTTGATTGAAGTCAAAAAATGCTGCAAGCTGCGATAATCAGTGTAAACCTCACAAGAAACCCCATAAAGATAATGCCTCCAGATCTTAAGAGCATGAACAATCGCGATCAACTGCAAATCGTGAACAAGATAATTCTTCTCATAGGGCTTCAGTTGACGTGAAGCATATGCAATAACTCTCCCTTCCTGCATCAATACACAACACAAGCCAATGCGTGAAGCATCGCAATACACAATATACATCCTCAAACCGGAAGGCAACACTAGGACTGGTGTTATCGTCAAAGCTGTCTTGAGCTTCTAGAAGCTCGCCTCACAATTATCGGACCAACAAAACTTAGCATCTTTCTGGGTCAATCTAGTCAAAGGTTCTGCAATATATGAGAAGCCCTCCACGAACCGACGATAATAACCTGCTAACCCCAAGAAGCTCCTGATCTCAGTCGCCGAAGTAGGACGAGGCTAACTCTGAACTGCCTTAATCTTCTTGGGATCCACCTTAATACCCTCGCCTGATACAACATGCCAGAAGAATGCCACATAATCTAACCAAAACTCACACTTGGAGAACTTAGCATATAACTTCTGTTCCCTCAAGGTCTGAATCACCACTCTCAAATGATGCTCGTGCTCCTTCATGCTACGGGAGTAAATCAAAATGTCATCAATGAAGAAAATAACAAACGAATCAATATAAGGCCTGAACACCCTATTCATCAAATGCATAAACGCCGATGAGGCATTAGTCAAGCCGAAAGACATCACTAGAAACTCATAATGACCTATCTAGTATGGAAAACACTTCGGAACATCCGAGTCCCGAACCTTCAATTGATGGTATCCCGATCTCAAGTCGATCTTAGAGAACACCCTAGCACCATGCAGATGGTCAAGAAAATCATCAATACGCAATAACGGGTACTTGTTATTAATGGTGACTTTGTTCAACGGGTGGTAATCAATGCACATCCGTATAGTCCTATCTTTCTTCTTCACAAATAACACTGGTGCACCCCCAAGGTGATACACTCAGCCAGACAAACCCCTTTGCTAACAACTCCTCAAGTTGTTCTTTCAAATCCTTCATTTCTTTCGAAACCATACGGTACGATGGGATAGATATAGGTTGGGTACCTAGAGCCAAATCAATGCAGAAATTGATGTCACGATCTAATGGCATGCTTGGAAGGTGAGAAAGAAACACACTGGAGAACTCCCGGACTACATGTACTAAATCAATTGCCGGAGACTCTGCGGTAGTATCTCGAACATAGGCTAGATAAGCCAAAAAACCCTTATCGACCATGAGTCGAGCCTTCATAAAAGAGATAACCTGACTATATGTACTGACATAGGAACCCTTCCACTCCAATCTAGGAAAATATGGCATCGCTAAGGTAACAGTCTTGGCATGGAAATCAAGGATGGTGTCATATGGAGATAGCTAGTCCATTCCTAGGATGACCTCAAAGTCGGTCATATCAAGAAACAGAAGATCCTCTCTAGTCTCGTATCCACAGAATGTGACCACACATGACCGATAGATCCGATCCACAACAACAGAATCACCCACATGAGTGGACACATAGACAAGAGTACTGATCACGCTCAACTATGTCTAATAAAAGACTAAACGGGCGTTGCAAATATAATCCGGGGTATTATGCCCAGAGTCGATCCCACATGGAATTTACGTATCAATCAAGGCTTTGGAATACTCAACTTTTACTCAATCAATTCTCTCAAGACTTTTTAGTATAAATTGGTGATGTTTTGCTAATTCTACCGACAATAATAATAACTAGCAATTACTAACAATGTGTTGTAAACAATTATGATAAAGGTCTAAGGCTATAGTTTCCCTCGTCGGTGAACTTACTTATAGGATACTTCATATAGCTTGATTAGTTGTCTCTATCAATCATGAATACACTATCTACCATAAATCTCTCTCAAGTAATTATGATAATNGTCTATACTCCGGGAGTGATGTTGTTCAAACAACTACCTAAATATGCACTCTTTCTCAAGTAGATACATAATAAATAGGAACAGCTAATTGAGGGCCCTTCAATCAACTACAACAAGAACGTAGTTGAACAAATAGAGATTAATCAACCAATCAAAACTATATTAATATCACAATAAGTTTATCCCCCAACGGGTTCCACCAAAACCCTAGATTAAGAAAATTAGCTACTCATATTCATAAGAATCAATTCTAAAATAACTTGCATAATTGAACTACAAAATAATAAATAAAAGCTATAAAAATCAATGTTTGCTTCACTGAGTAGTAATCCACAGGTTTTTCTTCACTTCAATGGTTTCCTTCTCTTTTGAATCCCCCTTCAAGTTGTGTTTTGGGGTCTATTTATATGTTTAGGACAAACCCTAAACGTGTAGGATACTTCTATTCCAACTGGGAAAAACTTAAACTCTTCAAAACTCGGAATTGACTGGACATCGGGACCCAGGCGTTTGGGCTCAAACGCCCCCTTAAAGCTAGGGCAGACCTGGTGTTAGGCCCAAACACCCCCCTAACGCCAGGGTCAGCCTGGCTTTAGGGGCCAAACGCCCCACTAACGCCAGGGACAGCCTGGCTTTAGGGGCCAAATGCCCGGCTAACGCCCAGGTGTTTTCTTTTCGACTCTTAAGCGTATTTTTGATGTATTTGCATCCATTTAGCTCGGTTTCCATCTCCAATTCACCTACACATGAAATAAACTCCATTATGCACATACAAAGTGTATTTTTATCATTAACACACATAAAATGTAAGACATATAACATGTTAAACCATGAATTCTAGCCACGCATCAAGTAGTCAAGGACTCATGAGGAATATCCAGAAAATGAGCAAACAGAGATGAAACGTACGAATAGGTAGATCCTGGATCAAATAATACTGAAGCATATCTACCACATACATAAATAATACCTGTGATCACGGAATATGAGGCCACTGCATCTGGTCTGGCCGAAAAAGCATAGAATCTGGTTGGAGAGCCACCTGGCTAGCCCCCGCCTGCCTGAACTCCACCTCTTAGACGGACCCTACCCACCTTCCCTCCGCCTCTGGGTGGTCGGACGACTGGTGCTATAATCATGGGTTGCTGACCCTGCTGCACTTCCTTGCCCCGAAGTCTAGGGCAATGTCTCTTCATGTGACTAGGATCCCCACACTCATAAAAACCTCTCGGAGCGGTGGACTGCTGCACTGAAGTCTGACCCTGATGGACCGAATACCCACTAGAAGAACCTTGAAGAGAGGGTGGGCGGTATGAACTCTTTGGCATGGCACTGAAATAGGCAGTGGAAGAATCCTGATGACTGTGTACCCACTGAAAGATCCTTGAATAGTTGGCGGGCGGTAAGAACTCTCCGACATAGCACTGAAATAGGGTCACGCTGGAAAACCCCGAAGAGGTGGTGGTGCTGAATATGGGGGCCTGCTAGGTGACCCCTCCCAAAATGACTTCTTCCCCCAGCTGGGGCACCTCTGAACTCTCCAGAAAAATGGGACCTCTTGTCCCGCTGCATCTACTCTCTACCCCTATGACGATAACCCTCAATCCTCCGAGAAATCTCCACTACTAACTGATAAGAAGTCCACATCTCAACTTCTCGAGCCATACTAACCTGAATACTGGAGTGCAACCCCGCAACAAATCTCCGCACCCTCTCTGTATCAGTAGGAAGTATCATAAGTGCATGGCGAGATAACTCAGAGAATCTAGCCTCATAGTCGGTCACTAATATCTGACCATGCTCGAGCTTCTCAAACTGACACCATAACTCTTCCCTCTGGGAGGGTGGAATATACCTGTCCAAGAATAGGCGTGCGAAGTGGTCCCAAGTCATGGGAGGAGAATCTGCTGGTCTGTCAAGAAGATAAGACTTCCACCATCTACGTGCTCTTTCCTCCAACTAAAAGGTAGTAAAGATAAGACTTCCACCATCTACGTGCTCTTTCCTCCAACTAAAAGGTAGTGAAATCCACCCCGTGAGACTCCAAGATGCTCATGTTGTGCAGTCTTTCCCTGATCCTATCAATGAAGTCCTGGGAATCCTATGTAACTCACCCCCAAAGACCGGAGGGTGAAGCTCGATCCATCTATCGAGTAGCTTCTGCGGCTCGCCGGTCGGAGCTGGTCTTGGATCAGGTACAGCTGCTGCAACTGGCTGGGCTCCACCCACGGGTAGTGTGCTCGGAGTCTGATATACTGCAGTTGCATTCCCAGGAGCCTGAGGAGTACGGGTCTGTGCTCCCCCTCCCGCATGAGATGTGGCTGGGTCTGCTGAAAATAAACCATCCTGGGTCATAGAATCCATGAACCATAGCATATGGCCCATGATCTCCTGAAAGCCCGGTGCTGACATAAAGTTGACCGGGGCTGGCTCTGTTGCGGGCATCTCGCCCTGCTCCTCATCAATGATTACCTCCACTGGATCGGCTGGTGGTGCAGTTGGGGCAACTCTGGGACTTCCTTGTCCTCTACCTGGGGTCGGTGCCCTCCCCCGCCTCTAGTAACAGGGGGAGCAACTCCTCCTGGGTCCAGAATATCTGGCGCGCACGTTCTCATCATCTGTGAGGGAGTAAGAGAAAGAAACTTAGTACACCATCAATTGCACGATAGAAGATGAATAAAGAGTAGTTTCCTAACACCCCATAGCCTCTCGAAGATAAGTACAGACGTCTCTGCACCGATCCGCATGACTCAGTCCTGCCCATAACTTGTGAGACCTACGTGAACCTAGAGCTCTGATACCATGTTGTCACGACCCAATTCCATTTTAGGTCGTGATGGTGCCCATCATCGATCTAGGCAAGCCAAAAATGAACAATCTAGTGGTTTCCCATTTTAATGAGTTTTCCAAGTAAATAACTTCCTTAATTTAAAAGATTTAGTAAGAAACATATTTAAACTAATAAAATGAAAGAAGCTAAATGTAATTATAACTATAGGAATAAAATCCAAATCACAAGTCTACTAGTGTGTGACAAGATCTGGTGTCACAAGTATGTGGGATGCTAATAGAATATACAAAATATTTCTACTCTACTGTCTAGAATAGAATAGACAGAAAATAAATCAAAATAGAGATTCCGACTGTTGCTGAACGGCTCGGAAGGGCAGCTCACCATGTAGTCTCGAACCAGAAGTCAAGCGTGCGCGCCAGACTGATAACAAAATGCACTTGTCTCAGATCCTGCACATCAAGTGCAGAAGTGTAGCATGAGTACATAAACAACATGTACACAGTAAGTATCTAGTCTAACTTCGAAGAAATAGTGATGACGGGTCGACTTCGACACTCACTACGGGCCTAAAATATAATAATATGAAGTTCTCATCAAACATGATATATAAATGATAATAGAACTCAGAGCAGGAAAATAAATAAACAATCCTTTCATTTCAAGTAAGAACCAAGTCATTTCTCGCATCGAATCCTTTCACCTTTCAAGTCCATGAAACAATATTAAATATAAAAGGGGTTTCAATATCTTTACGCATGAATTATGACGAGGACGTACGACCCGATCCAAATATACATATAAATATATTGTGCACTGCCGAGGGTTGAACGACCCGAACCATATATATATCAATTAACCTGCTGAGGCGAACGGCCCGCTCCCATGTGAGTAGTGAAAATTTACACAGCTCGTGGAATATACTTGCGAAGCTGTTGAACATAGATTTTATCAAGTTATAATAATATCTCTCAATTCATTTTCAAAATAAGAAATTCAACTAGGAACTTCAAAATATTGAAATCACCAACCTCCGCTTTAATCCAACAATTATTAAGCATAAACAAGCAACAATATCAATAAAATATGGTATAAACCTAAATCTACCTGGACATAAGCATGAATAGTAGCTACGCACGGACTCTCGTCACTTCGTGCGTATGTAGCCCCCACAAATAGAAGTACATATTGATTAAGTTTACCTATGTGGTTAATTTCCTCTTACAAGGTTAGAAAAGAGACTTACCTCGTCTTAAGGCCTGCTTTGCGATCCAAGAATGTGCTCACACCCTCAGTTCGATGCTAAATCAAGCCAAAACTAATCAAATAGTATATAAACTAATCAATACAAGCTCAAAAGTTCGTATTCCAACTATTAAAGAGGTTACGCAACCCTAAATGTAAGATTCTTAAAATTCACCCCGGGACCCACATGCTCTGATTTCGGAAATTTTCGAAGAAAGTTGTTACCCATAACCTCATGAACTAAAATATATAATTTTTACTAAATTCTATAACCATTTTCGTAGTAAAATCTCATTTTTATCAAAACTTAGGTTTTTCATCTAAACCCAAGATTTCTACAAATTTTCATATTAATCTACCCATAATCTATGTATTAAACTCACATTAGGTAGAAATTACTTAGCTTCAAAAGCTAGGTTGAAATCCCCTTCTTTAAAGCTCTAAAACCGCCCAAGAGTGCAATAAATGAACCCAAAACTGGCTAAGTCCCGATTTTAAAACACACTGCCTAGCTGCCTTCTTCTTCGCGAACGCGGAAGAGGCCTCGCGTTCGCGAAGGCACACGACCCTGTCCCCCTGAGACGACTCATCGCGAACGCGACAGTGGCAATGCGAATGCAGAGGCTGGCTTGGCCTACCCTTCGTGAACGCTAGGGCTTCTCCGCGAACGCTAAGAATAACAGCGGCCCAAGCCCAGCCCATGCCCCTCTACGCGAATGCGAGTCGCCTCACGTGTACATGAAGGTTACAAGTCCCATACCTTCGCGAACGCGGACTAGATATCACGAACGCGTAGAACAAAAATCCCTCAGCCCCAATCCCTTCGTCGCGAATGCGAGAGTCCTTCCGCGTTCGCAAAGAAGAAAACTAGAACTGGAATTTCTGGTTTTTCCAACTTTGCTCCGAGCGGTCCGAAACTCACCCTAGCCACTCGGGATACCATCCAAAGGAACCAACAAGTCTGTAAACATAATACGAACCTGATCAAATTCTTGAAACGCGTAAATCAACAATGGAACTAAGAATCGCACCCTAAAACCAAATTGAATCAAAATATGAACTTCAAGTTTCCAAATTGCTCCGAACGCGTCGAATCATACTTAGACTACTCGGAATGACACCAAATTTTGCGTGCAAGTCTAAAATGATATTACGAAACTATTCCCGGCCTCGGAATTCCATTCAGACCTCGATATCACCAAAACCTACTCTAAACCAAATTTAAAGAACTTCAAGAACCTTCAATGAACCAACTTTCAATATTAGGCGCCGAAATGCTCCCGGGTCATCCGAAACCCGATCCGAGCATACGCCGAAGTCCGAAATCATCATACAAACCTATTGAAATTGTCAAATCCCGATTCCGAGGTCGTTTTCTCAAAATATTGACCAAAGTCAAACTTAGCCTTTTTAGCCAACCTTAAGGAACTAATTGTTCCGATTTCAATCCGACCTCTTCCAAATCCTGGACTAACTATCCCCGCAAGTCATAAAATAGTAAAAGAACATACGGGGAGTCTTATTTAGGGGAACATGATTCTATAAAGCAAAAAGACGGGTCGGGTCTTTACAAAAGAACACATTTCTAAGGAGATTCGTCTTTTTAGATTATTCCTTATCATTTCCACCAAATCCGAGAAAGTCTTCAATATCTCATAGATACTTGTCATTCATCATTATCAGAAGAGGAATCATCCACCTCATTCAATATTGGATGAATCTTCCTCTTTATTTATATTTAGCGCCATTTATTGTTATTTAATATTTGATACTTCTAGCACATTATTGCACTCGAACATTAAATAAATGATGTATTAAATCTGTTTCAACATTGTTCTACATCACCCATGTTGCTTATCATAGATTTGAAGTTATTATCTTTAACTAGGATTAACCTCTCAAATAATCAATTAATTAGTTTAACCAAAGATCACCATTTTTTGGTCAAACGTGTGTGTGTGTCCTTAGAAAAAAATTGTTTCTCGATTAGAATGGTGTAGCCATATAGGGTGGTCAGTTGAGTACTCCTCATCAAAAAATTATATATACTATGTATATAAAAAATTATAGTGGTACACAAATCAAAAATTATTTTTTATATATTTTTGTTAAATCTTGAATACCCTTAGCGAAATTCCTGACTTCACCACTAGTCTAATGTACCTAATTTTAAAGAAAATAGAAATAATAAGGTATTTTTTTAGTTTATATTTAGAAACAAAACTGAGAAAACTACCCTTTATAGCCCCTCAAAATTTTTATAACCCATATTTTTTCCCACTTACACGAAATGGCTCTTCCACCCAAACTTATTGCATCTAATAGCCCAAAATATTTATTTTGTATAGTGACAGCCTGTTTTGTATATTTTTTGTATATTGACAATCTATTTTGTATAGTGATAGTCAATTTTGTATATTTTTTGTGTAGTAACAATCTATCTAGTATATATTTTGTATAGTAACAGTCTATTTTGTATATATTTTATATAGTGACAGTCTATTGTATATAAACTGTATAATAGTAGTCTATTTAATATATTTTTATATAGTGACAGTCTATTTTGTATATATTTTATATAGTGACATTCTATTTAATATATTTTTTGTATAATGACAATCTAGTTTTTTATATGTTTTGTACAATGACATAACGTACCATTAGACTGTAACTCTAGCAACTAAACACGTGTCATAATGTACAAGTTTATTTAACAAAAAACTATGATCAAATAGGTTTCTTATCTTTTCCTTTCGATTAGTGATTAAAAATTGGAGATTTTTTGAGCACTTTCTTCAAAGACCAAGAATGGCGTAATTTTGAGCTACTAAAAATCAATTTTATGTCTGAAAGAGGGTCTTGTTGTCCTTGACTTCCTTGAGCAAAACATGATAATTTTTGATTTTTGAGTAGTTTCCACTTAAATGAAGACTTTCCGCTTTTCTGATGCCGTTTTCTATCCATCTTATACATGGGTTTGCTTGTTTCCAGCACAACCCAAAACTTAATTCCACATTCACTTTCGACAAAAAAAGAAAAGCAAAATCCGATTCGAAACAGTGACCTAAGGATTAAGCAAACTCATCTCCGGACGGCTGACGGTGCAATGAGTGATTTTGCAGCCATGGCGTGGTCGCCTCTCTTTTCTGCGATCTGTCTTTGCAGATCTGAGCCTCAATACTTTTGGGCCAGCCACTAGAATTATTTTTGGAATATAAAATAATCTGAGCTACCAAATGTTATAAGTTTGGCCGAATAGTTATAAATCATATTTGCTCAACAAAAATTCAGGAGCCAAAAGCTAAGGCAGCGACGAGATTAAGTGGTTTCTATTGCAAACATGACTTGTCATGGTCAGATTCAGATAGTAGAAGTCCTGGACAAGAAAGAACATTATCCTACGTGCTAGAGTGCATTAGAGAAAATAATGTATTTATCAACTTTGTATATTAGTAAAATCTTGTTTGATATACTTTTTTAACTTATGTATAATTAATATAAGCATTAGTTACATATCTTATTTGGTATTATCTTATGTATAACTAATTCATAGCAAATCATGCCATTAATAATACCAAGACTATTAATGCATGTATTGACATTGTTACAGGCAAAATTATTATCAAAGTCCCTTAAAGCTAAATAATACGGAAGACATTTTTGTAAACAAATAATTTTCTTGAAAATTATGCAATGGATTTTAACTTTTAATACACCACACTAAACAATGGATAAGAAATGATCTCTGCATAGCTAAGGCTTGCAGTACTAATCTCCGCATTACTAATACACCTTATTCAGCATTATTCTTATACATCCTTTTAAACGATTCCTTACTGTTAGTAGCTGAGCCGCATTGAAACTAGGGGTGTCAAGCAATACCCCTTCGCTTGAAAATTATATTATATTGCTAGATAAGTTTTATTTTATTTTATGTATAGTTACAATACCTTGACTCCCCTTAATTTTTTGATATATCTAATTATTTATATTTTATTATTCTTTGATAAAAATTCTAGCTCCGCTACTATTTACCGAAATACTACTTTGTGGCGATATATTGCTAGCTAGTCCTTTATATATGTGTGTGCATTAATTACTCAATACATATATATGCCAGCGATTACGGATGTGTGTGCGTGTGCACATATTAGTTAATTAATATAATTTTGAACTTTGTTTATATATACCCCACGGCCATTGGTTTGATTGATCTCTTCAATACTAGCTAGCTAGTTGCCAGTGATGGAAAGCCCTTAAATAATTTGTAGTCTGCATAATTATAAAATATATGGTGCATGACCCCTTCCATATATATATATATATATATATATATATATATATCACTACAAAAAAAATTGAGTTAGTTATGAATGTCATCGTTAATGTGTCGCTAAATTACCTATAGCTAGCAAAATATTTTGATAATCTGTCACTAATTTATTGTTAAATTAGCGACGAATTTTTCTGTTTAACTATAGAATTTGTCCGTCGTTAAAATCAGATTTTTTAGTAATTTTATGTTAATAAGATACATATCTAGGAGTACACTGGATTGTAAAACTAACAAAATTCTAAAAGCAGAAAGATAATATTTTAATATTAAATTGAATGTTTGTATTTCTATCATCTCAAATTCACGTTCCATTTTCTAAGTTGGTCTCATATCACTTCGTAAACCGGTATTGCATTATATAATACACACATAATGTAAAGAACCTATTCTTCTAGATCTACAGCGTCTGCATCATGGCATGCATCATCAAAATGTATATATTAGGGAGTTGTATTATAGTTTGTTTGGATTGTTGTTGCGTGTCGTTTTAAAATGTATCGTATTTTATTATATTGTATTGTATTATTTGATGAATATAATGTTTGGACGGATTGTATTATTTGCTGTCATTTTATGATGTCACCCACTAACAATATGAAGAATAAACTTGTAATATTACTAAAAGAATTATGATACGGAGTAGAATTATTATATAAAGAAGTATATTAAATGATAAAATATAATTATTTAATAATAAGGAAAGGCAAGATGAGAGGAAAAAGCAAGGAAACAATGGCAACACACCAAATTCGTCGTTTCATAAAATGACAATTTTTCGTCGTTACATAACGATGAATTTAAAGTACAATAAAATTTAAGTAACAATCAAAACAAACATTAAATTTAAAGTAACAATACGATATAATAGGTAAAAAGGTTAATCTTTAACCATCAGCAAATTTTGAAATCTTTGACGAAAAAAGTTTTGGCTTTTCCAAGTTATTGGTCAAAACTGATGTAACACAAAAATTCGTCCCCAGACAAGAACTATATTTCATAATTTTGTTTTTATGTAGTACTATAGCATTACGACTATTATTTCTTTTATGTGGTTATCTCTGCTATTTTGCTATTAATACTTTTCTTTTTTATTTCAGTATTTTTATCCTTAGCTTTTCACTCTTGTATTTTTCAAGTCTGTTTTGAGAACGCTTTTTTTGAGCCAGGGTTTATTGGAAAGAACTTATTTACCTCGCACAAAGTAGAGATACGGTCTGTGTATATCATATCCTCCCCAGACCCCACTTGTTGAATCACACAAGATATATTGTTGTTATTATAGCATTAGCAACATATTTTTATTATCATTTTTGGTATATATATGTGTGCATGTTTTTTAAAATAAAAATAAATTATTATTATGGTTTATAATTAACATCCATGGTTTGATTGATCTCCTCCTCTGCTTCTGGTAGTTGAGATCAGATTAGAGAAAAGCCTAACTGAAATGACAGATCATTTTATTTGTTTCCTTTTTCATGATAATAATTAATCATTTTCAATACTATAGTTGCCAGTAAAGGAAGGCCCCATTAATTAATTTCACCACACTACCTCTTATTGCATGGGACACCCTTCCCTACGCTGATAAGAAACAATTTGATTTTATATTAATTGAAAAACTAAGATAATTCCATCCACAAAAAGTGCACGGATATTAATATATGAATTTTAAATTGAATGTCCTGTATTTCTTTCATTCATGTTTCTTGTATGCTATTAACAGCCAGTTTATGTTCATTAAATTAAAAAACATTGCACAAAAATAATTGGTTTAAACCTTCAAACTAACGGAAGGTTATTAACAGTCAGTTTATGTTAATTTAATTTATAAATATTGATTCTGTTAAATTTTTAGCTTCTGTTGGTTTGTAGGATCAAAATCACACGTTCATATTAATTGAAGGTTAAATATAGCTCAGTCAAATTACACAAGGATCAAAACTGCAATATAGCTATAATTCTGGGTGTGCTAGCATTGCAATGTAGAGGCCGACGCATCAAATGTCACCGGCATCCAGAAATTTCGGCAAATTTTTTATATATACTTTCAAATGTCTTAAAAAAATAGTAGCATAAGTCTCCGACCAATCTTTATGAATAATAATAAATTTATATTGAATATTATGGTGTCCCACGACCGCCAAATACTGGTTCCGCCTCTAGCAATGCATCAATGTCGAGAGCTATTTTGCTAAAGACTTGTACCCACAATATAATCTTCCCTCTCTATCTATTGCATCCACTTGCCTACCTAACCAGAAATATAACATGAAAGAACAAAAACTGGATTACTTCAATAAGCAGTCATAACATTAGACTGTCCTTTTCTGTTATTGTGGTCCCTCATTTTTGTTTTTCTTTTTCATCCGGTGTCCGACAGAGGCGGATTCAAAATTTTGATAGGATGGGTGCACTATTGAGAAGGAATGGACCAGAATAAATTTTTTATATATTTAACCTTTAGTTCTTACTATAGCGCACCCGTTACACTTTTGAATTATAAGTTCAAAACTAAAATTTTTTAAAAAAAGCTTGCATCTATATCTATTGTCCATGTTGAAAATGTCGGGATCAGTTGAACCCATTAATTATATGCTACATCATACACCGATACTAGTTTTAATATACATATTTTGTTTAAGCATACAAGATTTTACCTCGCAACCTCACTTAGAGAGGTAGACCCTATGGTATATTACATCATATAATACTTTGAGCATGGGGGCACACACATGTATTTAAGTATTTTTGAAAAAAAAAATATTACTATACATGATTCAGGAAGGGAAGCATGGGTTCACGTACCCCATAAAACCCCTCCTAAATACGCTTTTGGTGTCCGATACTCATATTAAATCTAATTAAATTTGAATACCCATGAAAAATTACACTTAAGGGGTAAATGCTTCCGAGCAAAATCATATTTTCCATTATTTAGTAATGCTATTACTGCTCTCTTCATTTAAAAGATAATGACAGATTCGAAATATAGAGATTACTCAAAAATATTCTAAGTTTCAATTTCAATTCAAATAATGATTTTTAAAATAAAAGTTACATTATTAGAAGTTAGATATAAAAAAGTATTGTAATCATATTACTTTTTTATGATAAAAATATTTAAAGTATATATAAAAAAGATCACGATAAAAGAGAAAATTATTGTACTCTTCAAATAGCAACAATGTCATATAAATCAAAACCAAGGAAATATTATGTTTTAAATGAGATATCCTATTTGCTTGTGTTAACCACACTCTGGCTCAAATCCAGTCCAACAAAGGCAAACACCTGGCACACTAATGTTTAGTGCAGAGACCCGGGCAAGTTGTACATATTTTTACTTTGTACTTTTCCCTTCCTATTTTTTTTTTGTTGAGCAAACATGATTTATATAGCTAATAAGATCACATATTATTTAGTATATCATAGTTTGTGTCTTGTCGGGCACATTCATTACCTATGCTTGCTAAGGAGTTACAAGCATTTAGAGTTAGATACTCAACATAAAAAGAAACATTATTTTTATCTATCATTACATAGCTTTTCACACTTTTTGGTGGGATTACAAAAAATTAATCTTCTTTTCTTCAAGTGATAGTTATCCAAATTTGCCATGGAGTGTGCCACTTTGTTTCCATCCCGAAAACTATGCCTGAGGATAGTCCCCTTCACGTAGTGCATTAACAACCTGCATTTAGTAATTAGAGAATCATAGATTTTGTTTCCATTGAAAATTGCATGTATTGCTTCCGCGCAATCCGTCTCAATCTCCAGTGGAAAAGTATTCCATTCATGTGCTATTTTTAGCCCTTCCTTAATTATTTTTAGTTCTCCTTCTACCGCCCCTCTAGGGTTTATGTTCTTTTGGAAGCCCATTATCCAATCTCCTTCTACATTGCGAATGATTCCACCAATCCTGCCTCGTTGTGATTTATAAATTGCATCCACATTTAATTTATACCATCCTGATTGAGGTTTGATCCACTGAACTTTTATTTTGATTTTTTCTGTAGGCAGTGGATTGTGAGTTGCCAGTAGCTTGTATTGAATTGCTTGTTGTAGGATGTGGCTTGTATTGATATATGTTGATGTATTATTTTGGTTATTTTGATTGCGGTTGATCCAGATACCCCAAATGGCAAAAGGTAAGAAGAAATCTCAATCAATTAATTTGTTAGCCAGGGTGATTGATTTGTTTCGTAGTTGTATAAGCCAGTGTTCACCCCTTTGATTATCTATGAGCATTCCGTCTATTTTACTCCAAAATTTTTTAGCAGGTAAACAGTCTAGAAATATGTGAGTAATGGATTCCAATTGATTTGAATTACATATAGGGCAGTGTGGGCTTACGTTAATGCCAATTTTAGCTAGGTAATTTCTGCATGGAAGTCTATTATGTAGGCATTGCCATAGTAGATATTTAATCTTGTTAGGACAATGTAACGCCCAGATCCAGTCAAATTCCTCATGAGGTTGTATTGTAGGTTCTATAAGTGTGTAACAACTCTTTGTACTAAAGTTTCCTTTGGAGTCTAGGGACCAGATAGGTATATCGCTCAAAGGGCCTTTCTTGCGTATTTTAGTATTAATTATAGTTTCATGTTGTTCTTGTGGGATTTCCATGGATAGTTTTTCGAAGTCCCAATTTTTATTTGAGTACAGGTCCCTTAATTTGAGGTTATATTGATTGGGTGACAGGGGTCCTTGAATTATGCTACGTAAGTTTTGGGAATGTAGGAACCAATTTTGATTCCATATGTTAATATTAGAATTGATATGAGGAGACCAAGTGATCCCTTTAGAACACACCTCCCATCCCTTTGTTAAAGCTTTCCAAATAGGAGAATTATTCTTGCTACTTAGTCCTAAACCATATCTGTTGAAGATTAAACGAGCCCATGGGGTGGTTGAGTGTGTTAGTAGTCTCCATGTTAAGCTAGTTAGAATGGATAAGTTTTTTGCATGAGCATTATGAAGATCCAAACCCTCCATTGGTTTTGGTTTGCAAATGTTAGTCCAGTTAACTAAGTGTAGTTTCTTTTTTTCTTCACAAGAGCCCCGGATGAAATCCCATTGAATTTTGTCAATTTTATTACGTGTTTTTGCTGGTAATAGAGTGTTATTGCATGTAATAATTTGGGATAGTGTTTAGGCAAGAGTGGGCTAGCGTTACTCTACCTGCTATATTAATAAATTTCATCTTTCATGTTGCTAGTCTAGATTTTATTTTGTCAAGGATAAAGTTGTAGTCATTATGTCTTGGATTTTTATTTAGTGTTGGAAAATCCAGGTAGTTTCCAAAATTTTTACTGATCTTAAAACCCAATTTGTTGAAAATAGAGGTGATAGTAGTGGGGTTACAATTTTTTGAGAATATTATTTTTGATTTTAAATGATTTATTTTCTGACCACTAAGGGAACAAAAAGCATCCAGTCCTAGCTTTATGGCTTGACATGATTTATTATTTTCCCTAGCCATAAAAGTAAGGTCGTCCGCAAAGAAAAGGTGTGAAAAGTAAATATTTGATCTCCCTAGAGTAATTGGACCCCACTGCTTAATATCTACTTGATGGCTAATATACCTAGATAACATTTCAAGGCATAAGATGAATATGTAAGGAGATAAAGGGTCTCCTTGTCTTATACCTCTACTAGATTCAAAAAAAGATGTTGTTGATCCATTGACTAAGACTGATATAGAGCTAGTTGAGATGCAACTAAGTATAAGTTTTGTAAATTTTGGAGGAAAATTAAAAAATCTAAAAAATTAAAAAATCTAAGTATGTGACATACAAAAAACCACTCAAGCCGGTCAAATGCTTTTTCCAAATCAATTTTAATCAACATGTGGCCTACTTTATCTTTGAGTTTTGGTAGATTGTTTACTAACTCTTGAATAATAATAGCATTTTCCGATGCTCTCCTGTTTTTCATAAAACTGGCTTGGTAGGGACTAATTATTTTATCTAAAAAAGGCTTCAGTCGATTTGTAAGCACTTTTGTAATGATTTTGTAGATTGTATTGCAAAGTCCAATTGGCCTAAAATTTTTGATGTCATTTGCATTTTGAATCTTGGGAATTAGGCATAGATATGTTTTGTTGATTTCACTAGGAATTGTCTGATTATTAAAAATGGAATGACAATAGTTAGTAACCGACTGACCTACTGTGTCCTAATATCTTTGAAAGAAAAAGGGATGTAGACCATCAGGACCAGATGCTTTAAAAGGCTTAAATGAAAAAGTGGCATTTTTAATTTCCATATCACTTAAGGGATCATCTAAAGAAATTAATTCAAGATTATTTGCCCTTGATGAATTTCTTCCTAGGCCTTTCTGGGTAGTTAAGTTATGTGAGGTGGTGTAGATGTCTTTAAAGTAAGTTGTCACATGTGTCATGATCGAGTTATGATTATTAATCCAATTACCGTCATTATCTTTGAAATAGTTAATTTTATTTATTCTTCTTCTGTTTGTTGATGTTATGTGGAAATACCTAGTGTTTGCATTTCCCTCATTTAGCCAATTTATCCTAGATCTTAATTTCCAATAGTCATCTTCAATTTGAAGGATGTCATTGTATTCTTTTTTAAGAGATTCATCCAGCGATTGAAGAAATTTACTATAGGGATAATGTATAAAATTTTGGATGCTCCGAAGCCTTGCAAGTAATCTTCTTTTTTTTTTTTCCTATTACATCTCCAAAAGTTTTATGTTTCCATCTTTTAACATTTTCTAAAAAGGAGGCGTTGGACCTAGTGTAGTCGATTGATGTCCAGTGTTATTTTACCAGGTCTGGGAATTCATGGTGCTTTCACCAAAAAGTTTCGAGTCTAAAAGGTTGTATGTGATGTTGTCTAGTTCTTGGAATTAATTCAACTAGGATAAGATTATGATCCGAATGAGTCTTAGGGAGATGAACTATTGAGTAATTAGGAAATAAGTCACACCATTTATCATTTCCTACCGCTTTATCTAATCTTTCCATTATAAGGCCCCTATTTTTGTGTCTATGATTTGACCAAGTATGTTTACAACCCTTAAATCCAAGATCCATTAGTTGACAATTTTCTAATTTTTTTTGTAGGAATTCTGCCCGTGTAGTATTAACCTGTCTCCCTCCAAACTTTTCCTGTTGCCCTAGAACATCATTGAAGTCCCCCCTACTAACCATGGACCATGATAAGTGCTAGCCATATTTTTTAAATTATCCCACATATGGTTTCTATACTGATAATTGGTGCTAGCATAGATTGAAGAAAAAAGCCAAGTTTTTTGAATAGGTCTTACCTCAATAGTTGCATGGATTTCATTGTTCCTACGTATGAAGTTATGAACCGTAACAACCTCATGCTTCCACATCACTACAATTCCCCCAGCTTGACCCTCTGCTGGCACTTCAATGAGCTCCGAAAAGCCAAAGTCCTCCAACCATTGTTCATGATCCACCATCCTAGTTTCAAGTAGTGTGACAATGCATGACCTATGTGTATCTATCATCTCTCTAAAATTTCTCCTGAAATTATCATTATGCCCCTCCCTTATGTTCCAGATTATCATGTTAGTAGGTCTATTCATGGCTTGATTGATGGTTGGGTTCTGAGGCTCTCCATTCTCCATCACTCCTCCTATGAATATCAGATTCCTCCTCAATGAGGGGACAAGTATAATTGCCCTATTGCCAACTATTGGGTCCTGTGGAGGCCTGATATCCATCGAGCACTTGTAAAGTGCTAGGGGGCAATTGAGTACGTACCTCTTCTCCTACCTCTCCGTAAAGAGATAAACCTTTACCTCGTTTAGGTTTGAGAAGCCTAGCACTTGCTCTGAGTTTAGGTTGAACATCCCTTCTGCCTCTTCTTCCATTTCTTCTCCCTCTAGAGGTTGATCCTGCATGTCCTGAGGTGTTGTCTGCTCCTGTATGGCTTGTGGTGGCGATGGTGGTGCTACCTGCTCCTGCATGGCATGGGGTGGGGATGGTGGTGCATGGGGAGCTTCCTAATTCAACCCTTGTTCTTGGGCTTGTTGTGTTGTATCCCATGGAAGGAATATCGGGTTCATCACTGTCAAGATGTCTGGGGGAGATGATGGTAGATTTGGGACTAGACCCTGTGGTTGTATAAGATTGAAGTGGGGGGAGGGGCATATTCCATTCGTCCCTCATTGTGTTGACAAAGTTGTGGTTCAGGGATGGGGATAGAGGTTGAAGGAAATTGTTCAACCATGTTTGATTCCAGTAGTTGCTCATAGCTATTCTCATCCCCTCTGTGACTAGTTGAGCCAGATATTGTGTATTTTGCAAGATCACTATTGTGTCTTGCCTATTCAGTTGGATGTTGAATGAGATGACATGACCCATGAGTCCCATCTCCATCAACGAGAGTGGTTGATAGTCCTGAGGTTGGGGTGGTTGTACAAAGATTATTTGGGGTAGTAGTGGTGGAGGAGGAGCTTGTTGATATTCCATTTGATTTACTCGATGTTGTCGAAGAAGTTGGATGAGTCTGTGCCTTCTCCTCAGTGAGTAGGGAATTATTGGCATAGTTCCTAGGTGTGGTATTATTTATTGGAGATAGAGTGTTTGCAAGTTCTTGTTCTTCCGGAGGAAACAATTGATTTTGTGTAGGGGTAATGATTGGAAGGGCTAGTTGCATGCGTTTGGAGTGTTCAGTTAGGATTCTTATAGGTTCAATGTAGGTTTATTTCCGTGTATGTTTACGCATGCCATTTTTCGTAGTGTTGTAGGAGTTTGTGACAATTACATGCTCAGAGGGATGTGTAGTATTAGTTTGTTCCTGGAGGCTATTAAGATTTTATAAATCTTTTAAAGCGTGTTCATTGGTCGTGTTTATGGAGAGAGTATTATGCCGTGTAATCTTAATGTTTAGATTAGAGTTAGTGTTAGTATTTGACATATCAATTTGCATGTCACAATTTTCAGAGTTTTTTTGGTTGGACAGGACAGTAGTGTAGCTATCCATTTCTCTAATTATTAAGTCCACGTGTGACTGTGCATGGCAGGGAAAATTTTGATTTTGTTTTTCATTTTTTTAATATTATCCAAAACCGTTTGCTCCTGCTCCAAAGTTAAAAAGTGGTTTTGAAGAGGAATAGTTGGATTATTGTCAGTATGGATTTTAGGTTTGTGAGGTTGATGATCATTCCACTTTTGAGTGTTGATATCAATTTCATCGTTATAGTGTTGCTTAGTTTGGCGTTGAAGCTTCCCCATGTTCCTATTGAGACGAGGTACAGTGTTACCTGGGCTTCCTTGGTGCTCCTTTGTTGGTGAAGAATCTGGGGAATTTGTTTTCCCATAATGTCGTTTTCCTCCTTTGTTGTCGCCGTCTAGTGTTCCCTCCTTATCTCCCATAGGTATAGTTGTTGTTGGTGATGGGTGAGATTTTAAGCATGTGTTTAAGACATAGCCCAACATTCCACAGTTAGTACATAGAAGATTTTCCCCCTCATAGTGGATGGATTGCTTGTGGGAGACAATTAGGATGTGAGACTGCACTGGTTGATCGAGTGGAAGTTCTACACATAAACAAGTATATCGTCCTCTTATCGTAGTTGATGTACACAAGTCAATTTTAAGTAATCTCCCAATTGAGTTCCCAATCTTTTGCAAGATTTTTGTATCATAGAACTCTGTTGGCAATTGGGGTAGTCTTATCCAGATGGCTAAGAATCTAATCTTTTCCTTTATTGCAACAAAATTTGGTTTCCATCTGGTCACTGATAGATAGTGTCCATTGATGAACCAGGGACCCCTTTATAGTGCTAAATTCCATATTTTCTCTTTTGGTGAATTTGATAATAAATTAATCTTCACCCAAGTCTATACTTGTAAATATAGAGACAACGGACATAAAATCAATTAGTTTTTGTCTCTACTGTTCTCGGCCGATTTTATCTTCCTTGTTGCATATTTGTTCTGATTGGGTGTGAAAATAGGTAGTATAATGAACAATGATGATGTATCCCTGACTTCTGATGGTTTTGTTCCATTTTTACTGGATCCATCTCACCCTTTCTATATTCATCCGTCTGATAACCCTGGTAGTCAATTGGTGTATGTACCATTCAATGAGCCCGGTTTTGTACTTTGGAGAAATAGTATGGTCACATATCTTTCTGCAAAAAATAAGTTAGGACTAGTAGATTGTTGAATCTCCCAGCCTTCATCAGATTCCCCTTACTGTGCATATTGGGAAAGATGTAATGACATGGTCAAGGCCTGAAAAACAAACTCAGTATCATAGAAATTTCTACAAGTGTGATATGTTTTAAGAATGCCAAGGAGGTCTAGAAAGACATTGATGATACGTTTGTACAGTCAAACGGGTAAGTACATTCAACTTCAAAGAGAAATCCATTCCACTACTCAGGGTCTTCTCACATAGGATATTACTTTAGGAAGATGAGAAGCCTCTAGGATGAGCTGCATTCCTCCTATGTCGGACTTGTATGCTCTTGTGGTGCTTTGCTTAAATTCATAGAAGATCAACAATTATTTCAATTTTTAAATTGTTTAAATGACTCTTATTCGACTGTAAAGAGTGTTATATGATGATGAATACCCTTCCACCTATGAGCAAGGCATATTACCTTCTTCAACATGATGAAAGTCAAAGGGAAGCTCATTCCTCTGCCAATTTTTTCTGGAGATATAGCTTCCTTCTTGGTTTCTCCTGGTCCATCCAATGGGAACATGAATTTTGGTCAGAATATGAACTTTGAATCGAGAAGGCCAAACACAACCGTTTCTTGAAAATATTGCAAGAAACCTAGGCATACTATGGACAAATGCTACAGGCTCCATGGATTTTTTCCAGACTTCAAGTTCACAAAGAACAAGAAGTCTGCTTCATCTGTCCAGACTGAAGCTCCTCTCACTTCTTCTACATCTGCTTATGCAACACCAACTATACGATTTTCTGAGTCATCAGCTTATGGTTTCACCAAAGAGCAATACTAACATCTTCTGACCATGTTTCAACAGGCTCACCTATCTTCTGGGTTTGCTCATGATGCTTCAAATGTGAACAACACTGCTTTTGCACATTTTGCAAGTTTGTTTAATAGTTATGCTATAGGTTGTCAAGACCCAAAATTTCCACCGTCGAGATCGTGATGGCGCCTAACATCACACATGTCAGGCAAACCAACGTTAGAGATTATTTATCCATTTATATCTCTTTTTAGTGATTAGCAATGAACAAACAAATAAAGTGGGATAATTGTAAAGATATATATAGATATCGAAGTCATTTACATATTTCTTCTACCCAGAAACCTAGTGTCACAATTCCCGAACTTTCTATGATTTTTCTACAATCAATTGTCTGAAAGAAATTTCAACTATTTTGGAAAGTAAAGGAAAACAGTAAGAAGATATGTAGAAGGGGACGCCAGGGCGCGCGGACGCCAACATGACTACCTTGGGTCTCCGAGTTGTGAAGTTAAGCCAATCTCTCGATCAGCCACAACCTGCTCCGAAATCTGCACAGGAAGTGCAGAGTGCAATATCAGTACAACCGACCCCATGTACTGGTAAGTGCCGAGCATAACCTCGACGAAGGTGTGACGAGGCTACGACGGGACACACAATATATGCTGCAGATGATAAACAATAAGGCATAAAAGGAGAACAATATAATTTAAAAGCCGTAAATTGTAAGAATAAATACATAACTTCAGTGTCTTATCAATATCCAGCTATAACCAATTCTTAGGCGAAATGTAAAACCACCGAATAACTTACACAGTCAGAGAAGAATACCAAAACACATATATTGATGCGACGCGCATCCCGATCCCATCAATCCTCCCTTATTCCTCCATAACAATTACAATAAAAGTAAATAATTTATATATATATATATATATATATATATACATACATGTTGCGGCATGCAACCCCATTCCACCAATCCTCCCTTATTCCTCCGTAATAATTACAATAAAAATAAGTTTTATATATATATATATATATATATATATATATATATATATATATATATATATATATGTTGTGGCGTGCAACCAGATCCCACCATATATCATTATCAACATAATAGTTCACCCTTATTACTCCGTATCAATCCATCCTTATTCCTCATGTTGCAGCGTGCAACCCGATCCCACCGAATAATAATATTCACCCTTATTCCTCCTCATCAATCCTATTTTATTCCTCCTGTTGCAGCGTGCAACCCGATCCCACCATATTATAATACATTACACATAGTGTACAGAAGTTTCATAAAATTAACACAAGGCCCTTAACAACTCTTAAAATTTAGAACAAAGCAACACGGGGGTCGTATAATCAATAAAACTCAATAAAATTATTACTACTCAGCGAGACCAAACCAGGATATCACAGAAAAAGCCAACCAGAACAGTTTAAACCAATAAAGGGGAAGCGATAATCCTACGGGGTAACAAATATTTTCAACAAGGGAACACATTATCTACATGTAACAATTAGGCATGGGATTACAATTTGGCATGTAACAAATAAAGCAAGAAGGAAAAACAATATAAGGAGAACGGAAGAAAGAAAGTAAAACAAGTAGATTGGCGGCGCATAGGTACTCGTCACCTCACCTAGACGCCGCTTACATGATTTACCACGTAACAAGTAAGGTAAGGTTCCTAAACCCTCAAGTCAAGGTTAGACACAACACTTATCTCGCTCCAAATATCACTCAAAGCTCAATCACAGCCTTGCCTTTCAAATTAGCCTCCGAGCCAACAATATCTAGGAAATTACCAACCAAATGATTCAAAATAAGCCTTAGGAATCACCCACGATAACTAAAGGTTCAAATTAGGTCATTTTTTAAAAAGTCAACAAAAGTCAACATCCGGACCCGCTTGGTCCAAACCCGAAATTCGGACCAAAACCAGATTACCCATTCACCTCCGAGCCCGGGTATATAATTGGTTTTTGAATCCAACCTCAATTTGAGGTCTAAATCCTCAAATTTCAAAATACCTAATTTCTACCAAAAAACCCTAATTTCACCATGAAAACCTTAAATTTTAGGTTGAAATCTTGTAAAATGAAGTGAAAGATGGAAAGAAACGAGTTAAGAATCACTTACCTATGATTTGGGGAAGAAGTTGCCTATGAAAAATTGCCTAGAGGGTTTCTTGTGTTTGGAAATATTAAAAAATGAGAAAAATTCCGTCTAAGTCAAGACCTATCAGCTGTAGATGTCGCATTTGCGACCTGAGCTTCGCAATTTACGAAGCTCGCAAATGCAAGAGAAGTATCGCAAATGCGAACTCCTCGCAATTCTGTAGCCTTCACAAATGCGAGCCAATTACTCGCAAATGCGAACAATCGACTTTCGCAAATGCGACTCTTTTCTCGCAAATGCGAGACTGCCCAGCCCAGCCCAGCCCAGCCCAGCCCATACTCGCAAATGCGAAGCTTCTTCGCAAATGTGAAATCTGCAGACCTGAACACACCAGCTATGTTTTCTAAGTTCTTTCCACTTCGTAGCCTACCCGAAACTCACCCGAGCCCTCGGGGCTCCAAACCAAACATGCACACAAGTCTAAAAATATCATATGAACTTGCTCATGCAATCAAATCGCCAAAATAACATCTACTACGGATTTATCACCAAAACACATGAAATTCTCAAGAACATTTTAAAATTTCTATTTTCTCAACCGGACGTTCGAATCACGTCAAATCAGTTCCATTTCTCACCAAATTTCACAGATAAGGTACAAATATCATAATGGACCTGTAACGGGCTCTCACATCCTAATACGGACCCAATACCAACAAGATCAAACATTAACCAATATCTTAAAACTATTAAAATTTCAATATTTCAATTTTAAATAAAAATTCAAATCTCGAGCTAGGGACCTCGAAATTTGATTTCAGGCATACGCCCAGGTCCTATATTTCACTACGGACCCATCTGGAATGTCAAAACATGTGTCCGGATTCGTTTACTCAAAACGTTGACCGAAGTCAACTAAAATCAAATTTTAGGCCAAAATTATTATTTTCATCATTTCCAACATAAAAGCTTTTTGGAAATCACATCCAGTCTGTTCACGCAAATCGAGGAGAGTAAAAATGAGATTTTTTGAGGTTAAAGAGTGCAGAATTAGGTTTTAAAACATAAGATAGCCCTTTGGGTCATAACATAGGTTATGTGGACTCTCATGTATGTGCTTCATCACAGATAGCTATAAATCCTTGGATATTAGATACAGATGTCACTAATCATATGACTCTACACAAACACCTACTCTTTAATGTACAACCATTAACTAAACCATTTCTTTCCACCTTGCCTAATGGATATACAACCAAAGTTGTTTCTACTGACTCTTTACATCTCAGGTATGACATAGTCCTGCTTCATGTCCTTCTTGTTCCATTTTTTCATTTCAATCTGATTTCTATGCATAAACTCATCTGTCAATTAGATTGTTCAGCTTTATTTACCAAATCATTTTTTTCTTTATAAGGCCCTTCTCTGAAGAGGCCACTAGAAATTAGTAAGCTACTGGAAGGCTATACTACCTATATCCAGATGCAGATCTTTTCCTACTACATCCGCTTCTATGTATGTTTATAATTCTTTACTGCTTTACCTGTTTTTGTTCATTTTGTTAAAGCTAATCATGTAGTAGATCATGTTGTTGATGTTGCTCCTTTTAATGGCATCAAAGACTAAGGCATATGCCTTTTCACAAAATAAAGTCTATTGTGTATTTGTCTGACAAACTTTCACCTAAACAGACTGTCTTCTGCCCTATTTATCCAATGGCTAGACAACAAAGATTGCCTATTTCTGAAAGTGTTATATATTTCACTTCCCCATTTCAATTAGTTCATATTGATATTTGTGGTCATTATAGCACTAAAACTTACTATGGATTCAAATATTTCTTGACTATAGTAGATGATTATATAAGAGTTACCTGGACTCACCTTCTTTCCTGTAAAAGCAATGCACTTTCCGTTATCAAAGCTTTCACAGTCATGGTCAAGGTACATTTTAAGTCCTCTATTTAAACTTTTAGGTCAGATAATGCTTTTGAACTTGGGGACAACTCTAAGGGAATTCGTTTTTTCAATAATGAAGGGATTCTAAACCAAACTACCATTCCACATACTCCCCAGTAGAATGGAATCGTGGAAAGAAAACACAAACATCTCCGTAAGGTGTCCAGAGCTCTCCTTTTTCAGTCTAATCTTTCTCTTAAATATTGGGGTGACTGCATCCTAACTGCCACATATCTCATCAATAAAATGCCTTCTTCTTCCATTAAGAACCTTTCACCCTATAAAAAATTGCATGGGATCCCTCCATCATTTGAACACCTCAACTCTTTTGAGTGTTTATGTTTTACCACTTCTCCCAAAGTAGGGAGGGATAAGTTTCAGTCTAGGGCCATACCTTCTATTTTTCTAGGCTACCCATGTGGAAAAAAGAGTTATAAGCTCCTTAATGCTTCCAATCACTCCATATTCTTTTCTAGGGATGTAATTTTCCATGAACAAGTGTTTTCCTATAAATCCACATCTTCTCCTATTTTGTCTACTCTAACTATTCCCGACCTTGTAGATATCCTGTCCACTCATGTATCTTTTACTCATGGCAGTGTCCCTTCTCCTTCTAGCAATCCTTCTTTCAGTCCAGTTCCAAGTCCTCTAATTCCACCTTATACTTCTCTTCTTCATCATTCTCTAGTTTCTCTGCCTGATCCTTCCTCTTCTGATTCTTCACCTGCTCTTTCATTTTTTCCTTTAAGAAGATTTTCAGACCAGTCCAACAACTTTTTCACCTTAAAAATTATGTTTTTTCATTTTTCCTCTCATCTCTATCCAATTCCATTTCCAATGTATCCTTTGTTGACTTGCATATGCATGAACCTTAGTTCTACCAGCAGGCTGCTTCCAATACTACTTGGCAAGAGGCCATGATAAAGGAATTTTAGGCTCTTAAGGTAAATCAGCATGGGAAATAGTGCCTCTTCCCCCTCACAAAAAAGCTATTCCTTGTAAGTAGGTCTATAAAATTCAGCGAAAGGCTGATGGATCTATTGAAAGATATAAAGCAAGACTAGTTATCAAGGGTAATTCTCAACAGGAAGGAATTGACGTTACAGAAACATTTCCCCCTGTTGTTAAGCTCACTACCATCAAATGATTACTAACTTTGGCTTCTAAGAACAAGTGGACCGTCTAACTTTTGCTGCTAAGAACAAGTAGACCGTCTTCTAGCTTGATGTTAATAATGCCTTCCTCCATGGTGATCTCCATATGGAAGTCTACATGAAGGTTCCAAATGGTCTTGATATATGTGGCTCTTCTTCTTCATCTTCTTCTTCTTTGGTCTGCACGCTCAAGAAGTCTCTCTATGGCCTTAGGCAAGCTTCCAGGCAGTGGTTTTCAAAACGGTCTGAAGCTTTGCTCTCCAAAGACTACATTTCAAGTCTTAATGACTACTCTTTATTCACCAAATTCACTGTTGATCCTCTAGTTATCTTGGATGTGTATGTTGATGATATATTGTTAGCTGGTAATGATGTATCTGCAATGCAGTCTCTGAAATCTTTATTGGATGCCACTTTTATGATCAAAGATTTGCATTCATTGCACTATTTTTTGGATGGGAGATATCTCTTCATCCTCAAGGGTAAATTATGAGTCAACAGAAATTCACTTCTGATCTTCTCTCTAAGTTCAATTGTTAGCACTTTCTTCTGTACTAAGCCCATTGGATCCTTCTGTCAAGCTCACTGTAGATATGGGAGAGCCTTCCTCTGATCCTAGTTTGTATAGAAGATTTGTTGGAAAGCTGAATTTGTTGAAGAATACTAGACCTGATATATCTTTTTGAGTCTACCATTTGAGTCAGTTTTTACAGAAACCTCAAGTCCCACATATGATAGTTGCTTTGCATGTGCTTAGATATATTCTGAATGATCTTGTTCAAGGTGTTCTCCTCTCCAATTCTTCTGATTTTTCTCTTCTAGCTTATTCTGATTAGGCATCTTGTGATGTGTCTCACAAGTCTGTTAGTGGATATTATATTACTTTTGGTGCAAGCCTGTTTATTGGAAGAGTAAGAAATAACCTACTATTTCATTATCTTTTGTTTAAGTTGAATATCAAGCACTTCGAAAAGTGGCTGTTGAAATTTCTTGGCTGGTTAGGCTTTTGGGTGATCTTGATTTACATATCATCAGCCTGGTCTCTGTTTTCAGTGACTCACAAGCTGCTCTACACGTGACTAAGAACCATGTTTTTCACGAGCGTACGAAGCATATTGAGATTGATTGCCACTATGTTCGTGAATGTTTGTCTTTTGGCTTGCTTTCCCTCCATTACGTCTCTTCCTCAAATCAATTAGCAGACATTATGACCAAGGCCCTTTCTAGGCAGCCTCATCATGAGATTCTTTGCAAGCTTGATGTGGTATCACCCTCAAGCTTGAGGGTTGGGGTGTGTTAACAACACTCCGACTCAAGCCCAGTCCAACAAAGGGAAACAACTGGCCCACTAATGTTTAATGAAGAGACCCGACCCAATTTGTACGCATTTTACTTTGTATTTTTTCTTTTCTATACTTGTAAATTTAAAGAGACACTATATAAAAGATTGTTATAAATAGAACTGTATTTAAGGTGAATGTCTATATTTTACAGTGATTTTAGAGAGTTTTTACTTGGTGGCTAAGTTACTCTTTCTCTAGAAATAGAAGGGTCCTATTCCATTGTAAATCATCCCAAATCTATGGGAATTCTTTTTCTCTCTACTTTTCTCTGCAATACTCTTCTTCTTCTTTTATTGTTTCATAACATGTTATCAGCACGAAACTCTAACCAGTTGAGTAGAAGCTTTGGGACTGAGCATAATGATTGTCAATTATTCCATGAACTTCCTTCATGATTAAATTCTGGATTTAAGGTAAGTATTTTACTTTATTTTTCTCTTTTAAATTCTTTAAATTCTATAATTTGATTTTAAATACAAGCAAAGACAACAAACTTTGATTATAACTCTAATAGAGTTTGCAAGAAATTAAAACCACCTGAACTGGTAAAATTTCTATGCCTTGACATGATCAAATTCATGTATGATTGTAGGCAAAGAAGTGAAAACCCATCCCATTAAATTTTCTTCATTCTCATTCCCCTTAAGAGAATGTGAGAGCAATATGTGATAAGTCTGAAAGAAGACAAAATTATTACCATGAAGGTATCAATGGATGTGGATGTGGTAATATACGAAATTATAATCGCCATCATTGTAATAATGAGAATAATAAGAATTCTCAAAATAATCTTTCACTCTTTGAAAGTAATATTTGTCTGACACGAGATTTTGTAAAGCACATATAGATGATATTCTTGGAAGAATATGAACGTGCTAGTGGTAGTGAATATACCACACTCACCTCTAAAATGAGGTTTGAGATAAAATAAGAAAATAATTTCATTATTATGGCATGAATAGTCATTGATCACATACCTATTGTGATTATGCCAAAATATTATGGCAATGTGATTATTACAGTGCAAAAGTAATAGAAGTAACATATCTTGCCCATGATGATATTGACCATGACCATAATCATATAACTTTCTCCTTGAAAGAGATATTCACCATATGGATGTTGATGAATATGTGATAGTACAAAATTAATTGAGAGCTCTGGAAGATCCAGTTATACTAATTTGGAGAAACAAAATTGATTATCAATAAGGTATTGTGTTGTGGTATGTCTCAAAGAAACTTATTGAGTTTCTAAAGTATTCGCGAAAGCGGTTGGTTATATTGAGATGATAAATAAAGGAAAGATTTAATATCTTCTATTACTACAACTTGTAGCGGGGTAATATGAATGTGAAAAGTTACCCGCTTTATTCTCCAGTTTGTACTACACAAATAAAAGAATACAACAATAAATTGGATGTTTATTGATATAAAAATCCATATCATAATGAACTTGGAGTTTATTGATAATTGCACACGTCATGGTATAAACATGAGGTTTATCAATATTGATAATTTATCCAGTTGGCATAACTGATTTTAGCCACATTAATTTAAATGATGTGCAAAAATTAAAGAGAATTCACATGGATAAATATTAAAGAACAAGAAAGTTCCTTACGAATTCTCTTATTTTTATTGTTCTCGCGATTATTATACCAACTAAAATTGGGATTGAATCCATTGAATTCTGAAATTTATCAAAGGTGAATATGGGCCCATTCACCTGCCATGTATATCACACAAGATGCATCTATGAGATGTTACATGTGTGAATATTATTAACCAGTAACCTGGTGTTTGCGAAGTAACTTGCTCAATAATTTAATTTAGAGCATAATTTCCAAATTTTCTATTCAAGATAGTTTATCTTGATAAGTTGGTTTACATCACAACTGGTTTAGCAAAATGATTTATTGAGTGCCTCCACTTAATAGCTAAACTCTTACTTATGAGGACAAAGTTATTTAAATCAGTTAGATATACATTATATACGAAAGTATATTACATTCTCCCCTCACAAGTGGTTCAGGGTCAGGAACCAAATAATTCCATCTTATTATTATTGATGTGCGGTGTATATTTTGATTAACGCCATAATGCACAAAGATGGATTCCCAAAATTGAGGAAGGAAATTAGTTTTTCTAACATGAGGGGGAGACAAAATAAACAGTTGAGAAAAAGTTACGTAGAATGAATTATCATTTGTACCTCTAGATCCTTGAAAATAATATGAACTTAAAGTTCATAAAAAGATAATTCATCTGCAATGCAAAGCATGCCAGACACATTTGCTGACCCAAAAAAGTAACTATATTCTCACTGAAAATGCTCATATTAGAATAAGTCCTAGAAGGACAAAGTCTATGGTATGCTTAAAGCGTGTAGACAAATCGGTTTCAATAAAATTCTTGATAAAGAAGATGAGAAAATGATCAAAATGATCATAATAAGGAGTTAAATGAACTAGAAAATCACATGACATAACACTTCATAAAATCTCATGAGAGGTTCCGGTACCTGAAAATATGAATGAAGAGATCTCTATGTTATGTCTTTATGAAAAAATATTGGAACCGAGATAAAATGTTCGTCCACGACATCTATCATAGCGCTAAGTATAGATGAGGATCTCAAGTCTGTCGAATACAAACACAAAAATATTGGACAAATACAAGAGAAACAATTCAAATAAAATTGGTTTCGTATAAAAGACATATAGTTCAAACACTTGCAAGTATAAAGTCAATGGTGTGTGCAATCGCCTTTATCTATCTTATATGTCTAGCATGACCTAAAAACTTGATATGCATCTAAAGTCCATTCATATGGCTTATATGATTTAACTTATATGACAATCCATGAAGAATTTAAATTGCTTAAAGCGTATAAAATTCTTAGTCATGAAGTATTACATCCTAAGTACGATTTGTGTACATTTCTATCTTGCTATAATTATAAGCATGATAATGTGATAGCGAAAATTTTCAAGGTGCAACATATTTATTTGGAGTTAATATGTGTGATTTATTCACCAAATCTCTGCCAACGTAAACCTCCAAGAAGCTGGTGCACAAGATTGGGATGCGAAGGCTCAAAGATGTGAATTGATGCTCTCATCAGGGGGAGTTAATACGCGTTGTACTCTTTTTCCCCTTATAAAGTTTTGTCCCACTGAGTTTTCCTTGCTTGGTTTTTAACGAGGCAACCAAAAGGCGTATTGTAAGATATGTGTACTCTTTTTCCTTTTCTAGAACTTTTTTCCCATTAGGTTTTATTCTAGTTGAGGTTTTAACGGGGCACATTATCTGTTGAATAGACATTCAAGGGGGAGTGTTATAAATAGAATTGTATTTAAGGTGAATGTCTATATTTGAGAGAGATTCTAGCTAGGTTTTGTTACTTGGTGGCTAAGTCACTCTTTCCCTATAAATAGAAGGGTCATATTCCATTGTAAATCATCCCAAATCTACGAGAATTCTTTTTCTCTCTACTTTTCTCCGCAATACTCTTCTTCTTCTTTTATTGTTTCATAACAAAGATCAATTAGTTTTTGGTCAATGTATTTTAACCAGCTCATTTTCTCTCTCGTCTGTATCTCTCTTCTCTCAATATTAGGGTTTGCTCTTTCAATTGTTTCGCCATAGCTGAGGATTGTTCCAAGTTAACGGCTTGTATATATCCGGTTTCATCCATCAACCATTTATACAAATATGAAATGTATACTCGTAATTACAAGGTTAATTCCACCTATGATCATTCAACTTGTAGTGTAATTGCAGTAAAACCTTCGAACTTATTTATCTGACCGTAAAATCAATAAAGTTTCAATTTATATCAAGCAATATCATCCTTCCTATTTTCTGGCAGGCTAACTTCATCAGAAATTACAACCATTTCATATAGGAAATTATTACTTTAAAGCAAAAGAGAGTTCCATAACCAAATAAATTATCCATACCCAAAACCCAACCAATGAGAGTTCCAAAAAGAAAAGAAAAATCAACACAAAGTTCCCAAACGACGATAAAAAGCTACAAATATACCTAATATATAAATGAAGAGAAATAAAAGGGAATGGGAAGGAGCTGTTCAAATTGTTTTATTCAATTATTCGTACTTGAATAATGAATAGTTCCAAAATGTCCAACATCTATTATTACTGCTCGACTAGGAATACGTTGCACACTATGATTATATTTCTTGTCATGGCACTGTGCAATCCTTACTTTGATCCAAAATTTTCGAGTTATATCCTGAAGAAGAAAGAGACACAGCATCCGAGGAAAATGATAAGAACATATGATGACGATGTGTAAAAATTGTTGATTTTCATTGGCTAATTCATTTCCTTTTTTCTCGTACCAAATCCTTTCAAACAAGGGAAAGATTCGGTGACTCATGAAAATGACGCAGTAAAACAAACAAGAAAGCAAGTTATCCTAAGGGGTCGTTGTGTAAGAATCATTTAATTCAAGAGCCTTGCGGCACTCCCACTTTTAATGAATCTCAATCTATACACTTAATGAAACGCGAGTTTTTTAATTATTTTATGCGAGATGGGTGCCTTCACCTGGCGAGCAAGTTGAAATAGACATACAAATCGACTTTGAATGGGTCAGGCTATCCTTTCACAGATCGGTTAGTTATGGAAGACTCTGCAGGGTCAGATGGATATGATTAGATCCACAACCGAGATGGGGCCATCCTTGGAGTATGGTGAGTTAATGCGAAAGCAAGCCAAGCTCCGTAAAAGCCCCTCTCGCCTATGGAAACATCATTTTTCAAGCACGAATAGAACGATTTAAAGAGGAGGCCCGTATCAATATTTCTAATTTTACGTATGGATAATAGAATGGGCCATCACCTACAACCCTTTCCTATGTCGGGGACTTCCACGAAATGAAAATGCGTGTTGGTTTGGTGAGTTTAGTGATCATGGCTAGCTCGCCTGATCTATCAGCTGAGTAGTTGCTGAGATTAGTTATAGTGAGATTAGTTATACTGGATTATATTTCTAATTCACTGTTTGGTTTGGTGTATTAAAGGTTTTGAAAGGACAGTTATGTCTTTATACATGCTTATCCATGTATTAAAATTATGGTATTGCTAATGACATTATTTTTATGAGCCCGTTTGAATGAGCTTATTTTATGTGACTTTTAAGAATAAGCTATAAGTTAGAAATTCTAGCTTTTGGCTTGTTTTTTGTCATTTTAGCTTAAAAACAAGTATTTAAAAGTACTTTTTTACTTTATCCAAACACTACAAAATGATTTAAAAACTATTTCGTCTTAAAAGCACTTAAAATGAATCAATAAAAACAGGCGCTATGTATAAGAATTAGTGGTGCTTATCAAGCGGATAATTATGCTTAACGGTTCGGCTTGTCGGTTATCGGATTACAAATATAGTAATCCACTAGCCATCCAATAAGATAACGGGCTGATTGGTATCGGATTAACGATTATCGGACGATTTATCAGCTAAATCAAATAGAAATTTTTTGGTATAATATTGAAATAGATTCTTTTTTATGGATGGTTTTGTTGACTGACTTCCTATACACATTCTAACAAGCTTGATGAGCTGGATAAAATTAAAAATTGTGGTAGGAAAGTTATAAATTGGAATGGACATCGAGTCTTAGGAGTTCTTGCTACTTCAAGATCCATAGGAAAGTGTAAATATAAAAAAAAATTTACGGGTTAACGGGTTAACGCCCCCAAAATGTTAAGCCGTTAGTTATAAAATCTCAATCCGTTTACCATCCATTACCCCGATAATCCGATACCAATAAGCCAATAAACCATCGATTCAGTTCGATTAACAATTTCGGTTCGATTTTGAACGGCCTAATAAGATTGTTCTAAATAAGATGATAAACTAATAGACAACAGAAGGTCCTAAAAGTCTTTAAACCATTTACTTGGATAATTATATTTAGGATAGTGGAAATCATCTTCACCGGTGTTTTAAAAGGCGTGAGCGTAAAGCGAGGTATTTTACATATGCCTCAACGAGGCGTAAGCCCCGAGGCACGGGGCGTTAAGTCCCATAGGTATTTAATTTTTAATATTTTATAAATTAATATAATTACAATAAATATTTATAAATAAGTAAATTACATAAAAAATAAAGAAAACTATACATATGTGAAATTATATATATATATATATATATATATATATATATATGAATATATATATATATCTCCCCACAAAAAACTAATCAAAACAATCTATTATACGCTACTTATAAGCTCAAGTAACTTGAGTCGAAAAGAATAAAGTTTTATACACGAAGGAACAAAAATGATGACTAACCTGCAATTTGACCTTTGAACTTGCTGCTATGAAGGAGAATGGAGCTCTCTTTGTATTTGTAAAAAAAATAATTATCCGTTGCTTTTGGGAGATATTAGCAGACTAGTGGACAAGATAAAGAGTTGGGAAAGATCATGAATTGGGGCTTCAATCAATAAAAAAAGTCTTAACTTTTAAATTTAATACATTTCAGTTCCTTTTAAAACTTTTGAGTAATTATCAAGCTGAATTTTGAGAATTTGAAAAAAAATCTTTGGGGCTCGCCTCACTAAAAAAAATGCGCCCCAAACGCCCGGGTGTACGCCCCAAATTGCTGCGCATGCGCCTCTTGAGACTTTCATCCCACACCATCATCCCCGGGTGTTTTTGGTGTGCCTTGCCCCAGTGTTCGCCCCGAAATACCTTTTAAACACTGATCTTCGCAAAAGGGAACTAGATACTAGAGAGACAAAACAATGTGCCAAAACTAATGCTAATTAAGCACTGCAAATAATAAACGAATTAAGATTTGGTTCTTATTCTTGATTAGGTAATCTAATTAAACACTGTGAAAGAAGGTGATGGCAAATAAAAAAAAGGTTAATGGAGTTAATGCTCTCTTTGTTATTCTTGATTAGGTAATCAAGATATAACATTTAATTTAAAGTGTTCTTGACCAATCAGCTTGCACTATCATCCTAGCTTAAACCGCCAAACAAACAACATGGTGATTGGCGACATAATGTGCGTGTATCATCCATACTTCCTCCGGTCCAAAATAAGTGATTTTTTAGTTGTTTTTACATATATTAAAAAATTTACCTTTTAACATTAATTAGCAATAAAAATTTTCATATTAACCTTTACTATCTCTTCACATAAATACTCCTAACACATACTCCAACATTATTTACTCCAAGAGCAATGTAGAAAAAAAATAATTAATTCATTCTTAAAATCTGAAAAATCACTTATTTTGGACTACAAAAAAAAAAAAAAAAAAATCACTTACTATGAACAGGAGAGAGTAATATTGAATTGTGTGATCATTATTTCTATTGAAAGACTGAATTTTCATGTATTTAATTGAAAAAAGTGAATCACATATATTCATGAAATGCACGTCTTACCTATAACGCATACTACTAGAGCAATGTATTCATACCCTAATATAGAGCAAAACATACTGAAGTTTTATCCTGCAATCTACCTTTTATTAAAGAAGAGCAAAATAGTTTTTTTAAATTATTTTTAACAAAAAAATAGGTACGGATGCAAACGAAAAAATAAAACAGGTATAAGTTAAAAATGGGCGACCAAATAGGGCACCCCACGCAATTTTTACCATAAATAAGTGATTTTTTCGTTGTTTTCACACATATTAAGAAATTCACCTTTTAACATTAATTAGCAATGAAATTGACCATATTAACCTTTACTATCTCTCCACATAAAAACTCCTAACATATACTCCAGCATTATTTACTCCAAGAGCAATGTAGGAAAAAAATAATAATTCATTCTTGAAATCTGAAAAAATTACTTATTTTGGACACAAAAAAAAGGATAAAAGATCACCTATTGTGGACCGAAGGGAGTAATCTTGGGGCATTTTGCGTCTATACCCAGTTTTGGGGTCACTATTGAACTTATACCCCCTTTGCACAAAAATTGCAAGTCTACCCACTTTTCGGATAACTTCAAACTAGGGGTGTATAAACTGAACCGGAAAATCGCACCAAACCGAAAAGTCAAACCAAACCGATTAAAAAATTCGATTAGGTTTGATATTGAGTAAAAAAATTCGAACCAAACTGTGATGACCCAAAGATTCATCTTATAAATTAAGACTCTGTTCTAGGCTTATTAGCCATAAAAAGATTAATTTTAACTGAATCGATTTGCATGTACAGTCCGGGCGTGAAACCATAAAGCTTTTATGTGAAAATATAAGAAAAACTAATTTTTAGAATTTAAAGTTTGGTTTTAGTTGATTTGAGTCAACATTTTGAGTAAACGAACCTGGATCTGTGTTCCGACGATCCCGGGAGGTCCGTAGTAAAATATGGGACTTGGGCGTATGCCCAGAATTGAATGCCGAGGTCCCAAACCTTAGAAATCAATTTTTGAAAGAAATTATTCTGCTCAATTATTAATGAAATAAATAAAAGAATTAATGTTTGAAACCATGGGTATCGGGCCCGTATTTTGGTTTCGGAGCCCAGTACAGATTTATTATAGTATTTAAACGCTATCTGTGAAATTTGGTGAGAAACATAGTTTATTTGACGTGATTCGGACGTCCGATTGAGAAATAATGAACTTTAAGTGTTCTTGAGAAAAATGATGAGTTTTGAGGTTTAATTCATAATTTTACATGTTATTTTCATGATTTTATCGCACAAGCAAGTCTGTATGATGTTTTTGGACTTGCGCGCATGTTTGGTTTAGAGCCCCAAGGGCTCGGGTGAGTTTCGGGTAGGCCACGAGATGTTTTACACTTACAAAAATTTATTGTTTTTGTTGTTACTGGTGCGCAGAGAATTAGTGCTACACGGTCGCATAGCTACTTCCGCGATCGCGTAGTGTAAGAATTTCTGGGCCCTTTTCTTGTCCTGTGCGAACGCGGAGGTCGCCTGGGCCTGATGTCACGACCCAAATTTTCCCTCCGTTGGTATCGTGATGGAACCTAGTCTTAAGGACTACGTAAGCCTAACATTCATGGAATAACAACAATAATAATAAAATCTAATATTTTATGAATAAGGATTCTTTATATAAAAGCATATTCCCAAAACCCGGTAGTACAAGTCATAAGCTCTATAAAGAGTTTACTACAACTTCTAAATACAATTGTTTGGAAGTAAGTGAAAACAGTGTAAATACAGAATTGGAAGTTGACTCCGAAGCCTGCGAACGCAGCAGCAGGTTACCTTGAGTCTCCTCAGTAAGAGTCCGCACAACTACTAACGATCAATACCTGGATCTGCACAAAAATGTGCAGAAGTGTAGAATGAGCACACCACAACGGTGCCCAATAAGTATCAAGACTAACCTCAGTGAAGTAGTGACGAAGACTAGTCAAGACATCACTGGTCTAATAAGTTATACAAACATAAATATAGAAAATGACAGAATATGACATCTATCTAATGACTGCACAATATAGTAAATAACAAAACACCTACAATGCTGAAGAAATACAACAAACAACAATGGAACATCATAATAATACACTGGAAGGATAGTCGGAAGTACAAGCGAGAACCGGAAACCACAACACAATAATAAGACCAGTAACTCAGCACTGCATTAGTTTGTCCACATCAGGCCTTAGCTAATAAAACCCATAAAGTGGTCAGATCCTCGAGTGAAACTTTTCAACCGCAAGTTTATATTGAAAGCTTTTAAAAATATAATCATTTCAGTGGAAAAATTTCTTTTGAATTATACTTTCTCCAAAGATACATAAATATAATTTACAAAACTGAATTCTCAAACGTAATTCCTTTCCATAAAAGCTTTTCAAATGTATCTTTCTAGTAAATGTTTTTGAAACATAATTTCCTTCAAATAAATGATTTGCAAATATACCTTTGGAAAAATAATAACCTTGCAAACATAGTTTCCTTCAAGGTAAATGCCTTTAAACTTTACTTTTTCAATAATTGTCTTTCAGACATAGTTTCTTCAATATAAAAACAACCGAGATTCCGTCCCGTAGTTCAGAATTAGTCATGCAGTACAGGGGAATCTCCCGGAATACTTCCGTAATCCCAAAATAAATATGCAGTGCTGGGGGATCTCCCGAAATACGTTTGTAGTCCCAAAGTAAATATGCAGTACAGGGGGGAAAGCTCCCGGAATACGTCCGTAGTCCCAATTTAAATATGCAATGCAGAGCTCCCGACGTTCGTAGTCCCAATTTAAATATGCAGTATAGGGGGAAAGCTCCCGGAATACGTCCATAGTCCCAATTTAAATATGGAGTACAGGGAGAAAGCTCCCGGAATACGCCCGTATTCCCAATTTAAATATGCAGTACAACAACCAAAGACAACAATCATAGCATGGCAGAAAACTTGTACATCACCACATCAAATACAAAGCAACCAGGACAATGACACAAGATACGACGAATAAATCAATACAAGAACTTCAATTCACAAAGAAAAAGTAGAACATTGTTCACAAGGAATAATCATGGCACAAAATACTAAGTGCAAAAGGGAACAACTCGACCAGGGAAAAACAAGACAAACAACAAATCCACAATTTCAAGTCAACAATAAGAAGACAACACAAGTCAAACAATTCCAAGTAAGGACAAATCGACTAAGATATAAGTTATCTATACCCTTATGAGGTTGAGCAAATTATGAGGGATATTCAACCGTTTAATAATTATAGGTAGATTATGAAAATATAGCATGATGATAGATAGGTAAAACCTTTGGTCAAGTCAAATCAGAGTCAAGCAGGCGGTAAGGGTGGATCCTAGACCAATTAGTTCTAATCAAAGGATGTAGAGGTGAAACTAGCAGATAAGAACTCAAACGTATCAAGATCAACTTCATACAAGGTGAATATAAGGATCTAAGAACCCTAAAAGGTCAACCTTCTACAAATAATTCCGAGCACACACTCGCCACCTCACATATGCGGACTAAAATCAACATAGAAGACTCAAATCCTAAGGGGTAATTCTCCCACACAAGGTTAGGCAAGATACTTACCTCAACCGCTCAAATAAAACTTGAAATCATGTTCTTTCCACTCATATCCGACTCCAAATGGCCCAAATCTAATCAGATCAATAGCATCGTGTAAATAATACTACAAGCAACTAGTTTAACTAATAAATTCGAAGCTAAGATGCGAAATTAGGAAAATTGCCCACAAAGTCTCCCGGGCCTACGTCTCGAAAACGAGTGAAAGTTACAAATTTAGAACACCCATTCACTCACGAACTCACTCGAACAAGAATCATCAAAAATCGGCGTCAAAATCTCACTCAAATCTTGGATTCTCAATTGGGGAACTTTTTCTCCCATTTCCAAACTTTTACTCTCAAACTCCTTGATTAAATGAGAAAAACCACAATAGATTAATGCAATAAAACCAATTTCGAGTAAGAAATCGTTACCCACAAGATTCCTCTAAAAATCTGTCAAAGAATCGCCTTCTCCTGAGATCAAAATAAAAAATGGAGTGAAAATGAACAACCCTCGATTCTGCCCCCTTTTCTGCCCAACGATCCTCGCACCTGCGGACATTTCTCGCACCTGTGCATTCCGTACCTGCGGTCCAACCAGTCGCACCTGCGGAAATCACTAACTCCCACATCTTCGCACCTGCGCTTAAGGTCACGCACCTGCGGACTCGCAGGTGCGGCCAAAACCTCGCACCTGTGCCTCAGGCCTGGCTCCCCAATTTCGCATCTGCGGGCTTCCCTCCGCGCTTGCGGCCTCGCATCTGCGGCTATCCATCCGCACGTGCGGAAAAACACCAGAACTCCAAAAATCAGCAGGTCAACGAACTCTAAATTCCCAAAACAATCTGTTAATCACCCGAAACACACCCGAGGCCCCTCGGAACCTCGACCAAACATACCAACCAATCCTATAACTCTATACGAACTTAGTCGAGCCTTCAAACCACATCACATAAATCACCATACTAAATCTACCACAAACCTGGAAAACATATTCCGGACGCGCTCCTCAGCCCAAAATCACCATACGAAGCTGCTGACATCATCCATAACTCGTTCCGGAGCCGTTTACATAAAAAGTCAAATTCCAATAAAAATTTCACTGTCTAAGATTCCAAAACAACAGTCCTTCTTCCAATTCGACTCTGAATCATCCGGTAATTGAATCCAACCATGCACGCAGGTCAATGTACACAATGCAAAGCTGTTCAAGTCCTTATGCCACCGAATGGAGCTTAAATTCTCAAAAAGACCAGTCGGGTCGTTACACCTGACCTTATGCGAACGCGGTTATGCCCTCGCGAACACACTGCATAATTGGACCTTGGGGGGGGAGGGAGCCGCTTACCATATGCGAACGCGGTCCGCCTTACGCGATTGCGAAGGCCACTGACCCATTACCCTACATGAACGCGGGCAGGCCCACGCGAACGCATAGAAGGCCTGCCCAGTCATATTTAAACAGTGTTAAAGACGGACAGAACCTTTTCTTTCACTATTTTTCGAACTACCAAGCCCTAAGGACGATTTTCTTCACCAAAGTTCATCCCCAAAGTGTTGGTAATCAATTCTAAACTCTACTCTTTCAGTTACCCAATGTTTTCCATCACTTTTAAATCAAAAATCAAGACTTTTCATGCTAAAAATTTAGGGTTTAGGTAGAACTAGGAAATTTTGTAAAAATCGAATCTTTACCTCGAATTGAGGTCGGATTTCGAAATTAATTGCATATTCGGGCTCGGGGGTGAATGGGTAAACGTAATTTGGTCCGAACCCCGAGTTTAGACCAAGCGGGCCCGGGGTCGGGTCTTAACTTTTTATTGAAAAAAACTTAGGAAAAATTATAATTTTTAATAAAGTTAGTTCCTTTAGAATTAATTAGATTCGAGTGTATTTAGGTGAATTCCAAAGGAAAAGCCATAATTGAGCAGTGAGTGGCCTACAAATTTGAGGTAGTGCTTGGTTTAACCTTGACTTGAGGGAATAGGAATCCCCAACTTAATTGCTATGTGTATTTGCATGTGTGTGGTGTATAGGTGAGGTGACGAGTATCTATGCACCACCAAATTATCTGTTAAATATGATCCCTTCCCTATTTTCGATTTATTTGGTTCATGGCTTAATTGTTTTATGCTCATTGATGTTTCTATGAGTACTTGGCTTTGTTAACTTGTTGATAAGTCTTGGTTCAATTATTTTTGAAAAGTGTTGGTTGTTCCCTTGTTTTCATTGTGGTACATAAAGGTTGAGCGGGTTGACATTGTTTTACGAAATATGTATATTCCTGTTGGTTTCATTTTGAGATGATATTGATGAAGTTTATGAGAAAATACAGTTTCTTGTTTATATTTGTTGAGACAAAAATATTGTGAAAGACTTGGCCTGAATTGTGAGAGTTTTCATAAACAAACTGATATAATATGTCTGGTAGGAGCGGGTTTCACGCTGCAACAAGGAGTAATAAGGGTGGACAGGTGAGATCGGGTTGCACGCCGCAACAGGAGCAATAAGGGTGATATATATATAGGGAGGAGAAATAAGGGTGGACAGGTGGGAGCGGGTTGCACGCCGCAACAAGGAGCAATAAGGGAGGACACTTATATTTTACTGATTTTTAAGGAAAACAAAGATTTGAGAACTTACTGGATCAATTCACTATTTTTCATATTTTGCACTACTTTTATTTTTAAGTTAAAGTTTGGAAATTTTGAAACTTACTTGAGAATTGATTATAGCTGAGGCCTGGAAAAGGTGACTGAGTTATTTAAATTGTTTCTACAGTTATTGGTTGTTTATTTTAGAATTTCCTTTTTGCTTTAATTTATATTTTCACATGTCATATTGTAAATGCCCCGCCGTAGCTTCGTCATTACTTCATCGAGGTTAGGCTCGGCACTTACTCGGTACATGGGGTCGGTTGTACTGATACTATACTCTGCACTCTTTTGTGCAGATCCAAGTACCAGTCAGCGTTAGAGATTTTAGTAGCGGTCATTCATCATTCAGAGACACGAGGTATATCTGCCGGCGTTCGCAGATTCCTGGAGTCTTCTCCTAGATTTATAGAGACTGTTTTATTTTACTCAAAACAAATATATTATTTCTTTCAGCCCATTATTTGTAGATGGAGAGAACACGTGCTTCTTCTTCCGCTAACCAACAATCTGGTCTTCCAGTAGCAACAACTCCTATTAGGGGCAGAGGCCGAGGCCACGTCAGAGGCCGAGGCAGGGGCAAGACTCAGCCCGTTGCTCATACTACAGTCCCAGCTGCGGAGCCCCAGATTGAGATTGATGGGAGGTGTCCAGCTCATACCGTTCCAGCTGGACCATCTCAGGTCCCAGAGGGGTTTATTGCTACCCTGGTACTTCAGGACGCTTTGGTCTGTTTAGTGGGCATTATGGAGAGTGTGGCCCAGACTGGCACATTCCCCATTGCAGCAGCCGTATCTCAGGCTGGAGGAGGGGTCCAGACTCTTGCTACCCACACTCTGGTTCAGACTACTCCTCAGATTCAGACCCAAGCAACTAATCTAGTTGGGGTAATTCATACAGTTGCTCCAGCGCCGCTTGTTGAAGGGGAAGCTATGTTCTCAGATGCTCTGTGGAGACTGGACATGTTTATCAAGATCTTCCCTGTTCATTTCAGTGGTGCTGCTTCAAAGGATCCTCAGGAATATCTGGATAGTTATCATGAGGAATTGCGTAATATGGGTATTTTGGAGACCATTGGGGTCGATTTTGCTGCTTTTCAGATGACTGGTTCCGCCAAGAAATGGTGGAGGGATTATATGTTGATTAGACCAGTTGGGTCACCTGCCCTGACTTGGGATCAGTTTTCTCATCTCTTTACGGAGAAGTTTTTGCAGGTTACTACTCGAGAGGAGAAACGTCGTCAGTTTGAGCGACTTCAGCAGGGCAGCATGACCGTGACCCAGTATGAGACTCATTCTTGGATTTGGCTAGACATGCTATTCTCTTGTTTCCCACAGAGAGAGAGAGAGGGTCAAATAGTTTATTGAGGGCCTTGCTCAGCCCATCAAGTTGCAGATGGACAAGGAGACAGGGACTGAGATTTCTTTTCAGGATGCAGCTAATGTGGATGGAGAGTTGAGTCGGTGCTCGGGATGGGAGGTCAGGGGTCTGACAAGAGACTTCTCCACTCCGGTAGATTCAGCGGTGCCTTGTGTGGAGGTGGAGATACTCAAGGTAGAGGCCATTCTTCCAGGCCATTTAATTCAGCATTTCAGACGTCCCATGGTGCTTCAGGTGGTCGTGGATCTTACTTGCCTTATTTCGATCAGTCAGCCCCTATCAGAGCACCTCCTCTTCAGAGTTATTATCATGGTTCGTCGGTTCGTCAGGGGAAGCCTCGGTATCAGGATGGTTGTTATTATAGTGGTAAGTATGGACACATTCGGAGATCTTGTTCGAAATTTTTGGGTAGTCAGCCTCAGTACCAGAATTCTTGTGCTATAATTCCGGCACCAGCTGCAGCCCACCTGCCCAGCCAGCCAGGGGTAGGGGTCAGGTAGTCAGAGGTAGAGGTCAGAATGTTAGAGGTGAAGGTCAGCATGCTAGAGGTGGAAGCCAGCCCGCTAGAGGTAGTGGCCAGCCTGTTAGAGGTGGAGGACCACCTGTCAGAGTTCCTCCCGGTGACGCAGTTCAGGGTGGTGGGGCCCAGCCCCGATTATATGCATTTCCAGCCAGACCTGAGGCGGAATCCACCGATGCAGTTATCACAGGTACCATTTTAGTTTGTAAAGATGCTTCAGTTTTGTTTGATCCGGGGTCTACTTATTATTATGTGTCATTCTATTTTGCCTCGTATTTGGTTGTGCCCCGCGATTCTTTTAGTGTCCCTATTTATGTGTCTACGATGGTGGGGGACGCTATTATTATAGATTGTGTATATCGTTAGTGCGAAGTCATTATCGAGGGTCTTGAATGTAGGGTAGACCTGTTTCTTCTTGACATGGTCGGTTTTGATGTCATATTGGGCATGGATTGGTTGTCACCTTATTATGCCATCTTGGACTGTCACGCCAAGACAGTTACTTTAGCTTTGCTGGGCTTTCCTCGGTTAGAATGGAAAGGGACTCCTGGTCATTCCCCTATCAGAGTGATTTCTTATGCCAAGGCCCGTCGCATGGTTAAGAAAGGACGTTTGGCTTATTTGGATCATATCCGTGATTCTGATGCCGAGATTTCTTCCATAGAGTCAGTGCCTATTGTTCGGGAGTTTCCCGAAGTGTTTCCTGCAGACCTGTTGGGGATGCCACCCAACAGGGATATTGATTTTTGTATTGATGTTGCTCCGGGAACTCAACCCAATTCTATTCATCCATACATGATGGCCCCACCAGAATTGAAAGAACAGTTTCAAGACTTGCTTGATAAAGGTTTCGTCAGGCCTAGTGTCTCACCCTGGGGTGCACCAGTTTTCTTTGTAAAGAAGAAGGATGGATCGATGAGGATGTGTGTAGATTACCCGTAGTTGAATAAAGTTACAATCAAGAATAAGTATCCATTGCCGAGAATTGATGATCTATTTGATCAGCTTCAGGGTGCCAGTGTGTTTTCGAAAATTGATCTGAGATCGGGCTACCATCAGCTGAAGATTAGGGCGTCCGATGTTCCTAAAACAGCTTTTCGGACAAGGTATGGGCACTACAAATTTTTGGTGATGTCTTTTGGCTTGAATAATGCCCCAACAGCCTTTATGGATTTGATGAATTGAGTTTTCAATCCTTATCTAGATTCCTTCGTAATCGTGTTCATTGATGATATTCTTATATACACCCGCTATCGGGAGGAGCATGAACAACATCTCCGTATAACACTCCAGACTTTGAGGGATAATAAGTTGTATGCAAAATTTTCAAAGTGTGAGTTCTGGTTAGACTTAGTAGCTTTCTTGGGTCACGTCGTATCAGCAGAGGGTATTCAGGTAGATTCTAAGAAGATAGAGACAGTCAAGAACTGGCCTAGACCCACTTCAGCCACGGAAATCAGGAGCTTCTTGGGTTTGACGGGTTACTACCGTCGTTTTGTGGAGGGGTTTTCGTCCATAGCAGCCCCGATGACTAAATTGACTCAGAAAGGTTCCCTATTTAAATAGTCAGATGAGTGCGAGGCGATCTTTCAGAAGCTCAAGACGGCCTTAACTTCAGCACCGGTTGGTGTTACCATCAGACTCAGGTTCCTTCACGGTGTATTGTGATGCTTCCCAAGTCGGACTTGGAGCAGTATTGATGCAGGATGGTAGGGTGATTGCATATGCGTCTCGGCAACTGAAAGTCCATGAGAAAAATTATCCTGTTCATGACTTAGAGTTGGCAGCCATTGTTGCATTGAAAATTTGGAGGCACTGTCTTTATGGCATGCCATGTGAGGTTTTCACTGACCATCGCAATCTCCAGTACTTATTCAAGCAAAATGATCTAAATTTGAGGCAGCGAAGATGGTTAGAGTTACTGAAGGATTATGATGTCACTATATTATATCATCCAGGGAAGGCCAACGTGGTGGCCGATGGGTTAAGTAGAAAGGAGGTGAGTATGAGCAACCTTGCGTATATTCCAGTCGGTGAGAGACCATTAGCTTCAGACATTCAGACTTTGGCTAATTAGTTCGTGAGGTTGGATATTTCGCCCAACAGTGTTCTAGCTTGTACAATCGCTCAGTCAGCATATCCGAGAGCGGCAGGATGATGACCCGCATTTGATGGTTCTTAGGGACATAGTTTAGCACGGTGGTTCCAAGAAGGTTACAGTTGGAGATGATGGTGTTTTGATGATGCAGGGTCGTATATGTGTGCCTAATGTTGACGGCCTTCGTGAGTTGATCCTTGAGAAGGCTCATAGTTCTAAGTATTCCATTCACCCAGGTGCAGCCAAAGACTTGATGCAACATTATTGGTGGAGAAGGATTAAGAAGGACATTGTTGCGTATGTGGCTCGTTGCTTAAATTTTCAGCAGGTAAAGTATGAGCATCAGAGACCTGGTGGTTTGCTTCAGCAGATAGAGATTCTCGAGTGGAAGTGGAAGCGTATCACTATGGACTTCGTTGTTGGACTCCCATGGACTCAGAGGAAATTTGATGCAGTTTGGGTTATTGTGGATAGGCTGACTAAATCAACACATTTCATTCCTGTGGCAATCACTTATACTTCGGAGAGGTTGGCAGAGATATATATTCGAGAGATTGTTTGTCTTCACGGTGTGCCCGTGTCTATCATTTCTGATTGAGGTACGCAGTTTACTTCGCACTTTTAGAGGGCAATTCAACGTGAGTTGGGTACCCGAGTTGAGTTGAGCACAACATTTCATCCTCAGACGGATGGGTAGTCCGAGCGTACTATTCAGATTCTAGAGGATATGCTCCGCGCTTGTGTTATTGATTTTGGATATTCTTGGGATCAGTTCTTGCCGTTAGCGGAGTTTGCCTACAATAATAGTTATCAGTCGAGCATTCAGATGGCTCCCTATGAGGCATTATATGGTAGGTGGTGTAGATCTCCAGTTGGTTGGTTTGAGCCGGGAGTGGCTCGGTTATTGGGTACGAACGTAGTTCAAGAGGCCTTAGATAAGTTCAAGATTATACAGGATCGGCTTCGTGCAGCTCAGTCTATGAAAAAGAGTTTTGCCGACCGTAAGGTTCGTGATGTGACATTCATGGTTGGAGAGAGAGTATTTCTTCGTGTATCACCCGTGAAGGGTGTTATGAGATTTGGGAAGAAGGATAAGTTGAGCCCTATGTATATAGGGCCATTTGAGATTCTTGATAGAGTGGGGGAGGTAGTTTATAGACTTGCGTGCCTCCAGGGTTATCCTCCGTTCATCCGGTATTTCATGTATCTATGCTCCGAAAATATCATGGTGACCCGTCCCACGTGTTAGATTTCAGCTCTATCCAATTGGACAAAGATTTGACTTATGAGCAAGAGCTGGTAGCCATTCTAGACCGACAGGTTCGTCAGTTGAGATCAAAGAGTTACCCTTTAGTTCGAGTGCAGTGGGGGGGTCAGCCTGTTGAGGCAGCTACTTGGGAGTCCGATTCGGACATGTAGAGTAGATACCCCCACTTGTTTGCCAGTTCAGGTAATTTTCTATGTCCGTTAGAGGATGAAAGTTTGTTTTAGAGGTGGAGATTGTGATGACCCAAAGGGTCATATTATAAATTAAGACTCCGTTCTAGTCTTATTAGCCATAAAAAGATTAATTTTAACTACCTCGATTTACGTGCACAGTCCTGGCGTGAAACTGGAAAGCTTTTATGTGAAAATATAAGAAATACTAATTTTTAGAATTTATAGTTTGGTTTTAGTTGACTTCAGTCAACATTTTGAGTAAACGGACCCGGATCTGTGTTCTGACGATCCCCGGAGGTCCACAATAAAATATGGGACTTGGGCGTATGCCCAGAATTAAATTCCGATGTCCCAAGCCTTAGAAATTAATTTTTGAAAGAAATTGTTTTGTTGAATTATTAATGAAATAAAGAAAAGAATTAATATTTGAAACCATGGGTATCAAGCCCGTATTTTGGTTCCGGAGCCCGGTACAGATTCGTTATAGTATTTAAACGCTATCTGTGAAATTTGGTGAGAAACGAAATTTATTTAACGTGATTCGGACGTTTGGTTGAGAAATAATGAACTTCAAGTGTTCTTGAGAAAAATGGTGAGTTTTGAGGTTCAATTCATAGTTTTACATGTTATTTTCATGATTTGATTGCAAGAGCAAGCCCGTATGATGTATGTTTGGTTTAGAGCCCCGAGGACTCGGGTGAGTTTCGGGTAGGCCACGAGATGTTTTACACTTATAAGTATTTGTTCTTTTTGTTGTTACTGATGCGCAGAGAATTAGTGCTACGCGATCGCATAGCTACTTCCGCGATCGCGTAGTGTAAGAATTTCTGGGACCTTTTCTTGTTCTGTGCGAATGCGTTGCCAAGCACGCGAACGCGGAGGTCGCCTAGGCCTGACCTTATGCAAACACAGTTATGCCCTCGTGAACGCACTGCATAATTGGACCTGGGGGGGGGGGGAGCCGCTTACCCTATGCGAACGCGGCCCGCCTTACGCTATCGCGAAGGCCACTGCCCCATTACCCTATGCGAGCGCGGTCTGGCCCACGCGAATGCGTAGAAGGCCTGGCCAATAAACAATGTTAAGCACACACATAACCATTACTTTCACTCTTTTTCAAACTACTAAGCCCTAAGGACGATTTTCTTCACTAAAGTTCATCCCCAAAGTGTTGGTAATAAATTTAAACTCTACTCTTTCAATTACCCAATGTTTTTCATCACTTTTAAATCAAAAATCAAGAATTTTCATGCTAAAAATTTAGGGTTTGGGTAGAACTAGGAAATTTTGTAAAAATCGAATCTTTACCTTGAATTGAGGTCGGATTTCGAAATTAATTGCATATTCGGGCTCGGGGGTGAATGGGTAAACATAATTTGGTCCGAACCCCGAGTTTGGACCAAGCGGGCCCGGGGTCGGGTTTTAACTTTTTTTTTGAAAAATAATTAGGAAAAATTATAATTTTCAGTAAATTTTGTTCCTTTAGAATTAATTAATGATATTAAGTTAATTATGATTAGATTTGAGTGTATTGGATGTGAATTCCAAAGGAAAAGCTATAATTGAGCAGTGAGTGGCCTGCGAATTTGAGGTAAGTGCTTGGTTTAACCTTGACTTGAGGGAATAGGAATCTCCAACTTAATTGCTATGTGAATTTGCATGTGTGTGGTGTATAAATGAGGTGACGAGTATCTATGCACCACCAAATTATCTGTTAAACATGATCCCTTCTCCGTTTCCAATTTATTTGGTTCATGGCTTAATTGTTTTATACTCATTGATGTTTCTATGACTACTTGGCTTTGTTAACTTGTTGATAAGTCTTGGTTCAATTATTTTTGGAAAGTATTGGTTGTTCCCTTGGTTTCATTGTGGTACATAAAGGTTGAGCGGGTTGACATTGTTTTACGAAATATGTATATTCCTGTTGGTTTCATTTTGAGATGATATTGATGAAGTTTATGAGAAAATACAGTTTCTTGTTTATATTTGTTGAGACAAAAATATTGTGAAAGGCTTGGCCTGAATTATGAGAGTTTTCACAAACAAACTGATATATGTCTGGTGGGAGCGGGTTGCACGCCGCAACAAGGAGTAATAAGGGTGGACAGGTGGCATCGGGTTGCACGCCGCAACAGGAGCAATAAGGGTGATATATATATAGGGAGGAGTAATAAGGGTGGACAGGTGGGAGCGGGTTGCACGCCGCAACAAGGAGCAATAAGGGAGGACACTTATATTTTACTGATTTTTAAAGAAAATAAGGATTTGAGAACTTACTGGTTTATTTCACTATTTTTCATATTTTGCACTACGTTTATTTTTAAGTTAAAATTTGGAAATTTTGAAACTTACGTGAGAATTGATTATAGTTGAGACCTGAAAAAAGTTACTGAGTTATTTAAATTTTTTCTACAGTTATTGTTTTTTTATTTTAGAATTTCCTTTTTGCTTTAATTTATATTGTTCACAGGTCATATTGTAAATGCCCCGCCGTAGCCTCGTCACTACTTCGTCGAGGTTAGGCTCGGCACTTACT